>OU612047.1:102234725-102380518 GCA_914767935.1 Coremacera marginata
TCGAAAAGGAATCAGCCAAAGTGGGTTTGACGATAAATGAGGGTAAAACAAAGTATATGTTGTCTACAAACAAGGGAGCTCGGCGTTTAGACTCCCACGTTTCATCCGGCAGCTATAACTTTGAAGTAGTCAAGGAGTTTGCTTACCTTGGCACCACCATTAATACTAACAACGAAATTAGCCTGGAGATAAAGCGAAGAACAATAATTGCTAATAGGTGCTACTATGGGCTCAGTAAGCAACTAAGTACCAGAGCCCTCTCTCGATCGACAAAACTAACACTCTACAAGACGCTCGTTCTACCTGTGCTGCTTTATGGCGCTGAGGCATGGGTAGTTTCGCAAACTGACGCAGCCGCTCTGGGGGTGTTCGAAAGAAAAGTTCTTCGCAAAATCTTCGGTCCTGTTCGAGTCGGCGATGACTATCGCATCCGAATGAACCACGAGCTGTATGAGCTCTACGAAGACATTGACGTAGTTCGGCGTATAACTGTGCAGCGACTACGCTGGCAGGGTCATGTCCATCGTATGGACGACGAAGCTCCAGCGAAAAAGGTGCTCGAGGCGAGGGTCGCTGGTCAACGACGACGAGGGAGACCATGCCTCCGATGGATGGACCAGGCTGAGGAAGCTCTAACCGCACTTGGTGTATCCGATTGGAGAAGGCGCGCGCAAAGCAGAGGCGCCTGGCGAGAGCTGATGAGGTCGGTCGAAATCCGGACACGGGTTGTTACGGCCACCTAAGTAAGTAAGTAAGCTTTTAAAAAACGTCAACATAAAATTATTACTATTTTTTCCCCATGAACTACCAAGACTCAATTCAAGTGCGATGACTCGAATTGCTGGCGTTCATGAAAAACTGACCGAATTTAGCACTTACGCTCAAGTTACCGGACAGCGCTTTGCTTTGGGTTGTCAAGTGTTTCCGACTACAACGCCGGTGGAAACAAAAGAAAAGCAAAGTGAGTGACTGTTTGGGTGCATCGGCATCAGCTTGCACGGTCAGCATAATAGCGATCATTTACCTACCCTAGTTGTTGCGCTGCTCGCAAAGTGCAATGCCTGCAGCTACGCAACATGCAAGGCGTACCGCTAAAGGGGAACCAATATGTAAATGACTAACATGAAAATGACATGTAATGTTTTGATTGGGTAGAGCTGGCACATAATTTCCACTTATTGGAAATTATGGAAAGTAGGAAGTTCTTTGGAAAGTGAGACTTTGTTTTAAATACCACTGACCGGGGTAGAAAACGGCAGAGAGAGAGAAAGACTAGTCGCAAGAAAGACAAGATTGGTAAGCGACGACAAGTCGCAAAATCTACAAGTTATTATTAAAAGTTCCGTCAAGTAAAAATTCATCTAATAAAAAAAGTAATTACAAGTGAATAAAGTTATAAGTTCAGCTAAAAAAAAGAAGCAACATCTGCAAAGAACAAACACCAAGCCTTTGTTTTTTTTTTCTTTTTGAACGAGCAAAATCTCACCGTCTCTGGTTCTTCTTCTCTGCGGAAAGCACGAGAACCAGCGGACGTTAAATACAACATTTGGTGGCAGCGGTGGGATCCCTACATCCCAAACCAAAAAAGCGCGTACCGATGCTAAAACATCAAACAGTGAAAAAAAGTGAAAATAAAAATATTAGGAAAAGTCCAGGATAACCAGCCATAAGACGTGAAGTCTCCTGGCCCATCAAGAAGCCCTGGATAACCAGCTATAAGGCTACTAAGAGCCTCCTGGCATCAACAACATCAACCAACAACGGAGAGACAAAAATTTTAACTTCAACTATACATAACAGCAACTATGTATACTCTATAAAATTTATATATATATGTACATGAACCTTTTTATTAAGTAAGTTTATTCAGAAAAAAAAGGAGAAGAAAAGCTCATATTTATAAAACACATTTATAAATACAAATTCAAAAAAAAAAAAAGAGAGTTAACAAATAAGTATAAATATATTTGTGGTTGCTAGAATTCCTTATAAAATATTACCAAATCAAGCAAATTTATGAAATTTTTCTTTTGCTATTTTACATAAATAATCAAATAATCCAACATTACTTAAACAAAATTTTTTTTTCACTACTTGTCTTGCCACTATTTTATTATCAAAAAAAAAAAAAAAAAAAAAAAAGGCAAAAACAAATTATTACATTTGAAGGTTGTTGCAGACAAATTGCTTTTGTTGTTCTCTCTCTGTTTTTCACTCTCGTAAAAATGATCTAATAAATTTTCAAAATTTTTACTCGTCAACGCGCGGCTAAGGTAGTACAGAACTTTGCTTCTCTACCATTTTTCGATTCGTCTATTCTTTCCGACGCGGAAGATCCTAAGCTGACGGGTATGGATGTTAAACTCACGCTATATTTACAATATCGTTGCGGTATTTAGCGGCAATCCGGCCGATTTAAATAAATTCATAGCATGCGACAATATACTATTTTCATCTGCTAAAACCGAGGCGGAGCACACATTAATCCTTGAAGTTGTAAAGACTCGATTGGAGAGTTCAGCCTTCGAACTTATCCAGTTCAAATCTTTTACCAAATGGAATGATCTGGTACGAGAATTGGAGAAGGAGTTCAAGGAGGAAAAATCGAGAACCTCAGCCCAGAATGAGTTGTTGACCGCCAAGCAAAGAATTCAAGAATCAGTTAAAGAATTTGGTGAACGAATAGGAAAACTGCTACACGTTTTAAATTCAGCCACATTTGCTAGTACTTCTGATGAATCAGTTAGGGCATATTTAAAGTTAGAAAATGACCGACTGACCATTCAGGTGTTTGAAGATGGTTTACGTAACCAAAATTTGCGATTAATATTAAAGGCTCATAATGAGCACGATTTAAAAAGAGCTATCTCTTATGCTGAAGAACATTCAGTGCGGCTCGAGAAGGTGCCTCAGCATACGTTAGTTTCAAACAAACCCACATGCAGTTATTGCAAAAGATTAGGTCACACAGGAAACCTGTTACTTAAAATTAAATACCTTTAATTCTAACCTTCCTCCTCATAATAGACAAATTTTACAAACATTAAAAAAGAGGTACAATCAGGGGCCGAGTTACAGCGTGATCGAATGATTGCTTTCCAGATTATACAGTTTGGTATGACAGCTTTCGTGAACGAGTGAAAGTTATCGTTATCGTTTGATCAATCGTTGTTGTAAACAAGAAATGTTATCTAATTTTCGTATTATATCTACCGTGAAAGAGCATATGTTCGATTCGGTTCATTCGAAATGCCATTCGATTGCATTCTAGCTGACGAGTTGGCTTTATTTCGGTGCGCACGCAAAAATGTAAGTAAATTGTATAATTTATAAACCATTTATTATTACTAAAAACATGCTTTATTTACAGGACCAATGCAAAAAAAATTAACGCCTTGCAGAGGATCCAAAAAGGGTTCAAACTTAACCATTTACATTTGAAATTAAACTTTGAACAAATCAAATTAAACGTTTTAAACTTCAAATTCAACCTACTTCATTGCGAATTTTCCTTTTTATAAATAAATTTAAAGTTTTTAATATTTCAATCCAAATTTTGGATTACTTAAAATTTGACTTCTTTTTCCTGTTTCGACTTTTTCATGTTTTGATAGTTGAATTCTAAGTTTGAAAAGTTTAAAATGTTTAAATTGATTTATAAAAAGTTAATTTCGAAATGTAGTAGATTAAATTTGAAGTTTGAAAAGTTTAATTTGATGTGTGTAAAGCTGATTGTTTGATGAATTTCCTTATTTTCAGTTATTTTTCAAGTGATCTCGATACTTTAATACGAGGAGCCGGTGCTTCGTATTAAACTCGAACCTTCAGCCAAAAATGTCACATCACTATTAGTAGACACAGGCGCACAAATTATCTTATTAAAAGACACCGAAAAGCAGCACATAATTAACAAACAAAGTAAACATATAGTCTCAACAATTTCAGGTAATGCAATGCAAACTCTAGGGGAACAAATCAAAACAATAAATGTTCCTTTTAATGACCAGATTATAACACTGAGTCACAATTTTCATATCTTAAATGACAACATTAATTTATCTTACGATGGAATTTTAGGTAGCGATTTTCTTACAAAATTGAACTGTAAAATCGGCTTTAAAAATAAACAACTGGAAATACCAGTAGACTGCTCAAACGCGGCAGTAAATAAAAATAAAATTCTTAAACCACATATTGTACATGATTTTAACAATGCTGAAAAGGAAAACGATGTGTTGCTTACGAGTAACAAAAGGAATTGCGAAAATAGGAAAAAGGAGCGGGAATATGCGCCGAATGGCACAAGTCATATTGAGAATCCTCAACCTAATGTCTACGGGCCGCAACTCATCACATTGTTACCTCAAAGCGAAAACAAAATCATCAAAAATAATATAAAGACATCAAAAGAGGGAACCAAGACATTGTCCAGGGATAGTGGAAGGAATTGTGAAAATAAGGAAGAGGAACAGGGGTATGCGCCGAATGGCACAAGTCATACCGAGAGTCCTCAACAACCTGATGTCTACGGGCCACAATCCATCACCTTGCAACCTCGATGCAAACAACTTGTAGAAATCCCTTTTAAATATGTAAAAGATGTAGTGAATGATTCATGATAGGAATGATGAAGTGAATCATTCCACAAGAATGAAGTAATCCCAGGAGTATATTTGGCGGAGACCCTGATACGCGCAAACAATAAAAACGTTAAAGTTTTCCTAATGAACACTAAAAAAAAAACCAAAGTAAGTAATCTAAATAAAATCAACTATGAATGGGAAAGAATAGAAAATTATGATACCATTAAACTAGATAGAACAAAGGATGTAGTAAGAAATAGATTGAAAAAGGTAGAAACAGCTGTAGAGTTGAATCATTGTAACTTAGAAGAAAGGAAATCAATTTTAGAATCTTGCAGACAATATAATGATTTATTTTATTTCGAGGGAGACCACCTCACATTTGCCGAAAGTGCAAGTCATGAAATTATTACAGAAGAATATAAACCCCCTTTATTCGTCAGACCATATAGGCTCCCTGAAAGCCAAAGAAATTAAATTCATAAGCAAGTCAATGAAATGTTGAATGAAGACATTATTTGTGCAAGTTCCAGCCCATGGAACTCATCTTTGTTGTTAGTGCCAAAAAAGGCAGATTCTGAAGGCAATAAGCGTTGGAGAGTTGTCGTAAATTTTCGCAAGCTTAACAACTTAACTGTTGGCGATGCATACCCCTTACCAAACATAACAGACATATTAGATCAATTGGGTAAGGCTAAATACTTCAGCACTCTAGATTTAGCTAAGGGCTTTCATCAGATCCCCGTAAAAGAATATGACAAGTGTAAGACCGCCTTCAGCACACCTTTCGGACACTATGAATATAACCGAATTCCTTTTGGATTGAAAAACGCCCCTGCAACGTTCCAACGGCTCATGAATAACGTACTCATGGGATTGGTAGGATTTGAATGTTTTGTCTATGTTGACGACATTGTTGTTTACGGATATGATTTGTCAGATCATAATAAAAAACTAATTAAAATATTTGACCGATTGCGTCAACATAACTTAAAGTTACAACCTGACAAATGTAATTTCCTAAAACAAGAACTCACTTGGGGCATATTATTTCGGAGGATGGAATTAAACCAGACCCGGAAAAAATCAAAATGGTCAAAACTTACCCAATACCAAAAAATACAAAAGGTATAAAATCATTCTTAGGATTCGCAGGATGTTACAGGCGATTTATAGAAAATTTGTCAGGTATATCAAAACCATTAACTAAATTACTTAAAAAGGACACCAAATTTAACTGGGACGCATTTTAGTCACTACAGATGCAAGTGATGTAGGGCTTGGGGCTGTTTTGTCTCAAGGTATAATTGGTAAAGATAAGCCAATCTGCTTTGCAAGCAGAACACTAAATGACGCTGAAACACGCTACAGTACCACAGAAAAGGAATTGTTGGCACTAATCTTCGCCGTAAAACAATTTCGACCATATATTTATGGAAAGAAATTTACCATTTATACAGATCACAAGCCACTTGAATGGCTGATGAAATTAAAAGACCCTATATGTCAAGGTTAGCTAGGTGGCGAATACTTCTATCCGAATGCGTAATAAAATATAAGGCAGGAAAAATTAACACAAATGCGGATGCACTTAGTCGCATAGAAAATGAAAATAAGGTATTAGTTATGACGAGGCAAATTGTACACAAAAACCAAAGTAAAGAATTACAAAAAGAAAATATTCAGGAAATTCAAAAAGCTAGAAATTACGATATAATAGAAACACAGGATCTCATTCTTGCAAACAAAATATCAAAAGTAAAAGTATTTTTATTACCAATCACGGAATCAATAGAGGAAAATCTTGTAATAAAACTAATCCCACAATTTATAAAACCCATAATAGGAGAAACAGATGCCTACTCTCATAACAGTGTTGAGTTATTAATAGCTACTTTACCCATACCATTTAGGACCTCAAAAGATCACGAATTACCACAGAAAACTTTGAAAAAAATTAAAAACGAACATTGTAAACAAGATCAAGAATCCGTTGCGATAGCAATCTCAAGCTTTAACTGCCAATTTTACGAAAACTTCAAAACAATACTCTAAAACATATTTTCAAACAAAACCGTTTATTTACATACAAATCAGAGAAGAACCGTCGAAAATGTTGAATTAATTAACAAAATTTTAAAGGAATACCACGAATCATCGTTTGGAGGACATCAAGGTATAAGTAGAACAATTAAAAGAATTAAGAAAAATACTACTGGCAGTCGATGAAAAATGACATCAAAAACTACATAAAGAAATGTGAATCCTGCCAGAAAAACGAGCCAAAAATTCCAATGAAAATAACAACGACAAGCTCCGCACCTTTTGAACGAGTAGTGTTGGATATAGTCGGACCACTTCCGGTTAGTTATAAAAATAACAAATACATTCTTACTTTTCAAGACGACTTAACCAAATTTACAGAAGCAGTTCCCTTAGAATACGCAGAAGCAACAACAGTTGCGCGAGCTTTTACAGAACAAATACTATGTCGATTCGGTTTTCCAGACTCAATTCTTACCGACCAAGGAACAAATTTTTTAAGTGAATTGTTCAAAGAAGTATGCAAGTTGTTAAAGATTAAAAAACTGCAGACCATTCCATATCATCCACAAACAAATGGAGCACTTGAGCGAAGCCATCGCACTTTAGCGGAATATCTTCGGCATTATGTCAATAATGACCCGCTTAAAGCACGGTTTAAACAAAATCTGGACGCACTTCACTGATGACGAAAGCGCCTCTATCCACGAAAGTAGTGGATAGAGAAAACTTTTTACACAACACTGATAACAATTCTTCTACCGTTACTTGGTATAATTTTCAGTTTATTTGCTTTTCAATTAGTGGTTTTATGAAAGATGGAGTTAGCCAACCGAAAACTTATTTTGAACAAATTAATGGAAAATCCGACATGGTCGGGATCAAAAATTGCTAAAGAACTAAAAATGTGTAGATCAACTGTGTACAGTGTAATAAAACGTTATAAAACAACTCTAAATGTAGACAGAGTAACAAAAAAGTGTAAAAAAACGGGAACACGTGACTCAAGCTTAAGATTAAAGATCTTAAGATCAATTAAACAAAACCCTGGTTTATCAGATAATGATCGTGCCAAAAAATTTGGCACAAGTAAGAGTACGGCAAGATTAATACGTGTGCGGGCAGGAATAAAGTGTTATCGTGCCATCAAATACCCAAACCGTTCCGATAAACAGAATTTAGTTGCTAAAAAACGAGCAAGGCTACTCTACGATAAGGTTTTGACGAAATTCAAAGGGTGCATAATAATTGATGACAAAACGTATGTAAAATTTGACTTTAAACAAATTCAAGGTCAAAAATTTTACTGCTCAAACATGCGTGGAAATGTTGACCACAAATACAAGTATGTCAAAGTTGATAAATATTCCAAAAAATGTATGATTTGTGGCAGGCCATTTGTGGTTGTGGCCTAAAGAGTCGAGCATTCGTTACGTCTTCTACTATGACAGCTGATGTTTACATAAATGAGTGCCTCAATAAGCGTTTGCTACCATTTATTAAACATCACCGTTCTCCTGTAAAGTTTTGGCCAGATTTAGCCAGTTGCCACTATGCCAAGAGAACCATGGAATGGTACCAAAGCAACAAGGTTGACATAATCCCAAAAATTATGAATCCACCGAATTGTCCCAAGCTTCGACCAATTGAAAAATTCTGGGCGAATGTAAAAAAGAAATTGAAGAGAAGTGGTGGAGCTGTTAAGAAAGCGGATTCACTGTTGCTGAAATGGAACCAATTTGCAGCAAAAGTCACTCGAGCAGATCTTCAACGGCTGATGGGGTCCATCAGGAAGCATACGCGAAATTTCATACATGATATTGAAATATAAATTTTGTTTTAATGACATTGTGGAGACAGTAAAATAACTATTCTGTTGATATAAAAATCCTTTTCCTACAAGTTTTATTTTCAAAAATATAGTGGTTCTTATGAGTCCAGATTTTGTTTAAACCGTGCTTTAGTTGGGACTATTGGATCCCCTATGCTATATTTGTTTTTAATAATACACCACATAGTAGCACTAACTGCAGCCCTCACGAATTACTTTACGGATTTCAGGCCAAAATTCCTTCCACCCTGCAAAAGGATCCATCGTTAAATTACAATTACGAAAATTACGCCAATGAATTGAAGGCTAGGCTACAGCATGGATTTAAAATTGCAGGGCAAACGTTAAAAAATAAAAAACAAAAATCTAAAGAATACTATGATAAAGGTTCGAAACCAAAAGCTTGGAGAAAAAGTTTTAATTAAAAATCAAATCAGAAAAAATAAAATTGCATCTCTATGGGAAGGTCCTTTTGAAATGATTAAAATTATATCACCAGTAAATATAGCAATACAAATACGAAATGAAATTAAAGTTATTCACAACAACAACTTAAAACCATTTTCCGATTAAAATAAAACAATTGTTCTATAACATAAAACACACACACTTGATTAAAACACTTAGATAAAGATAAAATTTTAGAAAAATTTGTCCTCTTTCAGATAATGCTACTACTCATTTTTATAATACTGATTCCGTACGTTTATGGAGCGCTAAAAATAACACCAATACTTAACAATCCTGGGATATACTTTGAGGAATTGGTTGAAATGCAACTATATGCAAATGAATGGAAAATTATAGCATATTATGACACTACATCATTAACTCGAGGACTCAACAATATGGAAAATACGATAACCAGCATAAACCGTATTTGTGAACAAGTCGCCTCAGATAATGAACTAGCAACAGTATGTAATAGCACAGTATTTGATATAAACCACATTACGAAAGAATTACGACAAAAATTTAAATTGATCCATCCATCAAACCGAAACTCAAAAGAGCCTTGTTTGAAGCCACAGGAAAAGCCTTGTTTGGAACACTTACTGAGGAAGACGCGGAAAGTTACAAAGTTTAAAGTAATGAAAACCATCTTTTAGATCTGATAAAGAAACAAACATTAATAGTAGAAACCACAAATAATCTTTTTAACAAATCAACATCTAACTTAGACAATCAGGTTGCTTCCATTGACATAGGAATAAATAACCTACAACAGCAGATGATATACATACTTAAGTCAAAACATGATGCCAGAGCCCCATTACAAATGGAAGCTCTCACATCATTAACAACATTGATTCTTATGCGTTATCAAAACGTTATCGATTGTATCATAGACCTATTATCTAAGGCAAAACATGGCAAGCCACATCCAACTATAGTATCTACTTACTTTACTTAGATCGCCGTGACAACCCGTGCCCGGATTTCGACCGACCTCATCAGCTCTCGCCAGGCGCCTCTGCTTTGCGCGCGCCTTCTTCAATCGGATACACCAAGCGCGGTTAGGGCTTCCTCAGCCTGGTCCATCCATCGGAGGCATGGTCTCCCTCGTCGTCGTTGACCAGCGACCCTCGCCTCGAGCACCTTTTTCGCTGGAGCTTCGTCGTCCATACGATGGACATGACCCAGCCAGCGTAGTCGCTGCACAGTTATACGCCGAACTACGTCAATGTCTCCGTAGAGCTCATACAGCTCGTGGTTCATTCGGATGCGATAGTCATCGCCGACTCGAACAGGACCGAAGATTTTGCGAAGAACTTTTCTCTCGAACACCCCCAGAGCGGCTGCGTCAGTTTGCGAAACTACCCATGCCTCAGCGCCATAAAGCAGCACAGGTAGAACGAGCGTCTTGTAGAGTGTTAGTTTTGTCGATCGAGAGAGGGCTCTGGAACTTAGTTGCTTACTGAGCCCGTAGTAGCACCTATTAGCAATTATTATTCTTCGCTTTATCTCCAGGCTGATTTCGTTGTTAGTGTTAATGGCGGTGCCAAGGTAAACGAACTCCTTGACTACTTCAAAGTTATAGCTGCCGGATGAAACGTGGGAGTCTAAACGCCGCGCTCCCTTGTTTGTAGACAGCATATACTTTGTTTTACCCTCATTTATCGTCAAACCCACTTTTGCTGATTCCTTTTCGATAGCGGCGAAAGCAGCGGTAACATCTCTCTTGGTTCTGCCAACAATATTAATATCATCAGCGTACGCAAAGAGCTGGACACCTTTATAGAAAATGGTGCCATTACGATGCACACCGGCCTTTCGTACGATCCCCTCCATGATGATGTTGAAGAGATCGCAAGACAGTGGATCGCCTTGCCTGAAACCTCTTTCGGTATTGAAGGTTTCGGAGAGGTCATTTCCTACCTTGACGGAGCTGCGTGTGTTGCTCAACGTCATTCTGCAAAGTCTAATCAACTTTGCAGGTATACCGAACTTAGACATTGTTGCATATAGGCAATCCCTTCTCGGGCTATCGAACGCAGTTTTAAAATCGACAAGGAGATGGTGTGTGTCAATTTGATTTGCGTGGGTTTTCTCCAGGATTTGTCGTAGCGTGAAAATCTGGTCTATGGTAGACTTACCAGGTCGAAAGCCACACTGATAAGGTCCAATCAGTGTTTTTGTAATCGGCTTTAATCTTTCACACAGTACGCTTGAGAGAACCTTATATGCGATGGAAATAAGACTGATACCTCTATAACTAGCGCAGATTGTAGGGTCTCCTTTCTTAAGTATAGGGCACAGTACACTGAGGTTCCAATCGTCGGGCATGCTTTCTTCTAGCCATATTTTGCTGATGAGCTGATGCATGCGCCTTATCAATTCATCGCCGCCGGTTTTAAACAATTCAGCTGACAGGCCGTCAGCACCCGCTGCTTTATTGTTTTTGAGTCGTTGGATAGCAACTCGAACCTCTTCATGGCTAGGTGGTGATACTTCCACTCCGTCATCGTCGATTGGTGACACTGCACTGCGCTCTCCATGTTCGGCATTGGTGGAATCGTCGCCAGTAAGTAAATTGGAGAAGTGCTGTCTCCACAATTTAAGCAC
The DNA here is from genome assembly GCA_914767935.1 of Coremacera marginata. Lineage (NCBI taxonomy): Eukaryota > Metazoa > Arthropoda > Insecta > Diptera > Sciomyzidae > Coremacera > Coremacera marginata. The sequence continues at coordinate 102,246,249 of OU612047.1, forward strand.
ACACTGTGTATCCGTATTCAGATCTCCATTTTCGTCTCTGCAAGTGGATGCTCCGGGCTTGAAACCTTGGGTTAGACGCTTAACCTGTTGATAGAATTTTCGTGCATCCTTCTTGCCCTGGTATACCTCTAGTTCCTCACGCTCACGCTTTTCCTGCTCTCTTTTCTTGCGTCTGAAAAGGCGCCTCTCTTCCTTCCTCTTTTCGCGGTAGTTTTCTCGCACGGCTCGCGTTGCAGCTGACTGCAGCGTTTTTCTGTATGCGGCGTTTCTTACTGCAGTCGCGATGCGACACTCCTGATCGTACCATTGGTTCCGAGGTTGCGGGCGCCGGAAACCAATGACTTCTTCAGCGACAGCGCGCATGGAGTGGGATATATGCGCCCAAAGTCCACCGGCGTCGTCGAGTCCAGAGGTTGGTTGGTTGAGCTTAACCGAGAGTTGAGCGGAGTAGGCTTCGGCAGTCCGTTGTAATTGCAGCTTAGCGACATCTAGCTTTCGTTGCATTCCTGTGCGTATGTTCTTTGCATTGCATAATCGCATGCGGATCTTGGCTGCAACAAGATAATGGTCGGAGTCAATGTTGACCCCCCGAAATGTACGCACATCTAGAACACTAGAGGCATGCCTTCCGTCGATTACAATATGATCAATTTGGTTTCGCGTTTTTTGATCAGGGGACAGCCAGGTGGCCTTGTGGATGTCGAGGTGCTTAAATCTGGTGCTACTAACTACCATGTTTCGTGCCGCGGCGAAGTCGATCAGTCTTAGACCGTTGTTCGTAGAGGTCTCGTGAAGACTGAACTGACCGACAGTGGGGCCAAAGATGCCTTCCCTTCCGACTTTCGCATTAAAATCGCCGAGGACTATTTTCACGTCATGAACCGGAAGGTGGTCATATACGTCCTCAAGACTAGCGTAGAAAGCGTCTTTGACGGCTTCGTCCTTTTCCTCCGTCGGGGCGTGCGCGCAAATAAGGCTTATGTAGAAAAATTTTGCCTTGATGCGGATCGTGGCCAATCTTTCGTTCACAGGTGTGAACCGGGAAACAAGGTGGCGTAGTTTCCGGCTAACAACGAATCCACATCCGAATTCGCGCTTCTCCGCATGGCAGCTGTAGTAGATATCGCAGTGTGCTTGTTTAGAGCAGCCTTGCCCTTTCCATCGCATTTCCTGGATGGCGGTGATGTCAGCCTTTATTGTTTTGAGGGCTTCCGCCAGTTGGATAATGGCACCTTCCCTATAAAGGGTTCGGACATTCCAGGTGCATATCCGTAAATCATTGTCCGTTTTTCGTTTGCGGTGGTCGTCAACGTAATTGGGGTTCTTATCCGAGGCTGGTTTAGTTTTCATTGGGCAGTAGTAATGTGGCGGGACCCAAACCCTGCGCACATTCCATGTTTAAGGTCTATGGATCGACCCGCCGCTCAAATTAGCCGTCAAACTGACGGATGCCAGTTTGTCGTTGCCCAGGGAACACCACTTGGAGGTTTGAGTCGACTTGAGACGATTTCGACATGGATAATGCTGGCCTCGCCAGGTTGAGGCGGTCAGACACGTTGCCATGTGAAGGTTCGCCCCCTGTTCCCCAACTATAGTATCACCACAACAAATATCTGACATATTAATGACAATTAGAAGGAATTTGCCACATGAAGTAAGATTACCATCAAGTTTAGACAAAAACATCATGGCAATGTACCAAATAAGCACGCTTCAATCCAGGATTTCAGAAGAAAAAATAATTTACGAGATAACTATACCACTACCGCTTAGTACTCCATACCAAATTTATAAACTATTTCCGCTACCAATACTTAATTCAGGTAAACTACACTACATACACACCAACATGAAATTATTAGCTATCGACTATAATAGAGAGCATTACTACGATATAACATCTAAAGAGCTAGAAAACTGCATCAACGAATATGAAAAAAAGTATCTCTGTCATATCGAACAAGCTATCTTCTTAACCGACTCGAATAAATGAGAAATACTGTTGTTCAAAACTGAAAACAACATTCCACCTCCTGCGAATTAAGAAACATTAACACCAGTATAATATGGATCCAACTGAATCAAAGAAATAGTTGGTTGTACTCAACCACAACGGAATATATCATCAGAGAAATATGCCCTAACGGAATAAAACAACATAAGTTAACAAAAACCGGTCTAATTGAACTGACCAATGGTTGTTATATAAAAACCAAAGATGTAATGATTAATGGAACAGAAACCAAAAGAAATGTAATAAACAATTTTTTCATACCACCGTTAAATATTTCACAGTTTACACAAAGTAAAACAACTCCAGCAGACACCATTCCACAATCCATCGTAATAAGCAAGAACTTCGACACGCACGAGTTAAGTGATTTATCTAGACTGATTTTGGACCAAAAAGCCGACGAAAATATTGATCTAAATCGGGTAAATGTGCATGATGTGCACCATTACAGCGTGATCTACGGGTTATTGATCGTACTAACCCTTTGTGCTAGTTACAAAATATACATACGTTGCGCATATAGAAAAAAGAAACAATCCATAACAGAAGGCAACTACGCTAAACCATGGTTCGTTTCGCCAACGTCTGCATAACACGTGTGACAAAAGCAATAACAATAATATAGCATAATAAAAAAATAAAAAAAAAAGACAAACAAAACATTTCTCCAGACAATAAAAAAAAAAATGTCTTTCAAGAAAAACAAAAAAGCCTTTCGTTTTGCGTAGCAACGCAAAATTTTTTATATAAATATACCCATAAATACAAACTCCAGTCAGTCTGCCAATAAACATCAAATAAAATAACCATGAACCCATCAAACGAATCGAGAAAACGACGCCGAGACCGGGAGACCACTGCCAACGACTACGATAACCAGGACACGCTAGAGGAGGAAACTCTAGCGTTGATCCAGGCAACGAAGGAGTTGCAAACCATGGAGGCCTACGAAGCCTTCAGAAGGGATCCTGTTCTCATGGAGGATGAGAACACGGCGGACTTCGTGGAGGAATACAAGAAGATACTAAAGGCGAGAAAAAAGAGGCTGGAGAAGATAGACAACATTTTTTGTTATTTTCAATGCATAATATAATCAATAATATAATCAATAAAATAATCAATAATATAATCAATAATATAATCAATTGTCATTAATATGTGATAACATACAAAAATTTCTAAAAAATAAAAAAAAAAAAAAATTCTCTTTATAATACAGAACACAAAAAAAAAACATTTTTATTAAAAGGGAGACGCACAGGACATATATATATGTATATATATATATTCTTTTTCTAGGTACCTTGCTAAAATTTTTTGACTAGCCATTTTTTTCAGCTAGGGAACACCATATTTCAGCAATGATTTCTAAAGTATAGCGTTGATATTTTCTTGTTTCACATCAAGTTTTGCTAGATGTCTCTGTATCATCTTGCGCAAATAATCTATAAAAAAATTTAAAAGGAAGATTTCCTTTTAAAAAAAAAAAAAAATGCGCAACCTTAAAAAAAAATATTAAAGGAAAAATTATAAAATTACAGTTTTGCTGTTAGTTCATTCCCAATTATTTCAATTAAAAAAATTTTGTTTTGAAAAAAATTTTTTATTATAAATTTATTAAAAAATTGTATATATTAAAAAAAAATTATATTATTTATCCATTATTAAACTATTTCGTACAAAATGTAAAAAAATTTCATTATCAAATTATATGTATTAGAAAATTATATTATTAATCCATTATTAAACTATTTCGTACAAAATGTAAACACATTTCATTATCAAATTATATGTATTAGAAAATAATATTATTAATCCATTATTAAACTAATTAATGTAAAAACATTTTATTATAAAATTATATGTATTAGAAAAATATATTATTATTCCATTTCATACAAAATGTAAAAAGATTTTATTATAATTATATGCAAAATGTTAAACTCTAAGCTCGTTTCTGCTTACCGGTCAGTAACGCGACAGAAAATTTTTCAACCTCTTCAAGGAAAAATTTTCTTTTATAATCGGGGAGGGATGTTGTGAACCGCACAAACCTGTACACTTTGTACATCCCACCCATACACATAACACTGTACACTTTCTACAGTTCGACCTCACACAAAGCCAAAACCAAAAAAAAAAAAAAAAATTCCTATGAACCCTTCAATAAATTAAAATTAAATATTGCTTTTAAAAAACGTCAATATAAAATTATTACTATTTTTTTCCCCCATGAACTACCAAGACTCAATTCAAGTGCGATGACTCTAATTGCTGGCGTTCATGAAAAACTGACCGAATTTAGCACACACGCTCAAATTACCGGACAGCGCTTTGCTTTGGGTTGTCAAGTGTTTCCGACTACAACGCCGGTGGCAACAAAAGCAAAGCAAAGTGAGTGACTGTTTGGGTGCATCGGCATCAGCTTGCACGGTCAGCATAATAGCGATCATTTACCTACCCTAGTTGTTGCGCTGCTCGCAAAGTGCAATGCCTGCAGCTACGCAACATGCAAGGCGTACGTGATCGCGTACCGCTAAAGAGGAACCAATATGTAAATGACTAATATGTAAATGACTAATATGAAAATGACATGTAATGTTTTGATTGGGTAGAGCTGGCACATAATTTCTACTTATTGAAAATGATGGAAAGTAGGAAGTTCTTTGGAAAGTGAGACTTTGTTTTAAATACCACTGACCGGGGTAGAGACTTTGTTTTAAATACCACTGACCGGGGTAGAAAACGGCAGAGAGAGAGAAAGACTAGTCGCAAGAGAGACAAGATTGGTAAGCGACGACAAGTCGCAAAGATCTACAAGTTATACTTAAAAGTTCCGTCAAGTAAAAATTCATCTAATAAAAAAAGTAATTACAAGTGAATAAAGTTATAAGTTCAGCTAATAAAAAAGAAGCAACATCTACAATGAAACAAACACCAAGCCTTTGTTTTTTTTTTCTTTTTGAACGAGCAAGATCTCTCCGTCTCTGGTTCTTCTTTTCTGCGGAAAGCACGAGAACCAGCGGACGTTAAATACAACAAGTTACTGAAAAGTTCAATATTCAACGTACACAATTAGATCGCAGTTTTTTTTACTTTCGTGATACAGTTGGTTAGCAAGAGGATTTTCTTATTTTAATTTGATGACTTAAGTAGTACCTAGGCTCGATCCTCATAGCGCAGACGATAGATCTTGCAGTTTTATGTTTTGTTGGTTATATTTTTATTTTTAAATATATAAAAATGAAAAAAGTGTTCGAAAACCTTTGTCGGGAATAATGCACTTTTCCCTTTCCGTACTCGCATCGAACCGCGGACAATTCGACTGCAAGATGAACGTGCTAACATCGCACCATTGCCTCCCTTGCATCAAAGCGAACAAAATATGAACAAACCTGACAGTAAGCAATGTATACATCTTCCAATTTATTCCATAGGGTTGATGCAAAAAAGAATTTATTGTTTATCCAAAATAATCATCAATCGATTATATATTATTTTATCGATTACATATGATATAATTTATTTTCAATTTTTCTTAAAAAAAAACAAAAACTGTCTGTATGATTGTAAATATTAATAAAACCTTCTCTTCGTGGTCAGAAGCTGTTTGGGTTTATTTTACCGTGCCTACACAGTTGCAAATGTTGATCCGTTTTTCGTTACAAGACTTGCATCGTATTTTATGTTGCATTTGCTACGATATTTAATGCTAAATGATGCAGACATATATGATCATATATATATGTATATATATATGATAGAAGAAACTCCAATATTATCTCAAAAATTGTGGTATTATCCACACGGCACAAAATCCGACTTCGATATCGAAAATTGAAAAATTTACGAACAGTACGCGATGATAACCATCGAATTCGATATCGATTACGATTCGAAAAAGATACGTTTGACGGACGTAAACGTGTTACTTCGTAAACGAAGGTTCGCTTGTTTCGAAAAATTATTCGTTTACAATTTCAAATCGATTAATTCTTCAACACAAATAATTAAGATAATTATAAAGAAGATAATTATATTATCTACTTTCTTACTTTCTTAAAGGTGGATACTTTCGGAAAATTTTTTTCACTAAAAAATAGCACTTTCAGACCTACTTTATTTATTACTGGCACACTGGATAACACTGATATGAAATAATTTTCGATTTTTGATCGCCAATTAGCAAAAAATACGAAATTTTTCTTCGATAAAAGTTCGTTGTAAGCAAACTTATATTATACTATTATATAATATGTATAAGATCATTTTCTTGAAATAAAGGCCATCTAGTGGTAGATATGCTGTCAATATTTGAACTTATCGCTTTAAATCATTTGAAATATTAGCTAGTTAGTTTTGCAGCTGACCCTGCAGTGTTGTTGTTGTTTTTTTTCGTCCCAGCCTAATAAGTAAAAAATAATCCTAAAAAAACTATACATATATTAAATTGAAATATTATTAGTTCGCAAACTTTAAACCAAACAACAAACAAATAAAACAATTTAATCAACATTAGAATAATCATTTCGCCTTCCAATGGCAAGGAATATTTTTTGTCGTATTTATAAACAACCTCCGCTTGTATGCTTCTCTACCGCTAGCAAGAAGTGCATTTTAGTAGGTAATTTTTAAATTGCTGCAAAGGAATAAGCAACAGCACTAAAAATTGAGCATGAGTACGCAGTAATTGTACTGATCATGCTTTCTTTCACAGTGTCAGAATTGTCAAAACCAATGCAATAATTTTCCGTCACTTGGCAAACTGAGTCTCCGCTCAGTGATGTTTTGCGTTTGTTTTTTTGACATTCGGCTCTAAGCCATGCATCTACCCTTTTTATTTTACCATGAGTCGAAGTGAGAGTTGACGAAAAGCAGGCAATACATTTTGTGCATTCTATTAATAGTTATACATGTTAATAGCATGTCTACACAGAGTTTAGTTTGAGTTTCCAGTACAAAGTTGAGTTTTACCGCTGAACTCAAAATAAACTCTTGAATAAAGCAGTACAGTTTTGCTTGATGAAACTCAAATGAACTCAGTTTGCTTTCTGAATTTATCAACACTCAATTTGAGAAATGCATAAAAGTATGCTAATCTTAAAAAAAATGCTACGTTCAGATGCAAAGTTTTAAACCGTACTGTACATTCCGAGTATTGAGCTACTCAACACATGTATTCGTGGCACAGTGATTGGAGCAGCCGACTTTGGTTCAAAGCGTAGTGTGTTCAATCCTCAGTGAACGTAAATATATGAACAATTTTTAAATAGCAATTTTTTCGTTTTTATACAACCAGTGCGGCAAATTCCTGTGTTGTTTTCATAAGAACCATTTCGTTACATTGGTTTTACCCCCCATCTAGCTCGCCGTATTGTTGTATACGCAGCTATAAAAGTTTCACTTCAAAAGAAATTATTTGACTGTTATCAGTGTAATCCGTGGAGCCACTCGACACATACACCCTGATTGTGGAAAACGGCGGATCAGTTGCGGCGGGAGTTGGTCCGATCCGTACTCACTTTTCAAAAAAACCATATTGTTGAAACCGTGCGAATGAACTGCAATACCGATCCGCAAAACTCGCTCCGAAAAACTGCTGTTCAGCTGCTAAAACAAAATAAACAACGAGTAAACATGCAAAACAGTGGAAACTAGTTTCCAAACAGGATTGCGTTGTTTTTTAGACGTTGGCAAAAGCAGCTTTTAACGCCTACATTAACCGCGATTTGGATGTTGGAAGAATGCAGATAAAAGTTAAATTAATTTTTTGTTAAAATATACAAAAATTAAAATTGGATAGTAAGATTTTTTTTAAATAATAATTTTATGCTTTTTATATTTTTTATTCATTTATTTTTATTTATAATTTTAAAAAAAAAATTGTAGACGACAAAACAATTTTTTTACTATCGATTCGAATTCAGCGACCTTAAATTATCTTAAATTAATATAGCCACATTCGCTTATTAAAATTTTCTTTTCAAATCCGCTCCAAACTTGTTGCGGATGAAAAGTGAGTAATTTTGTATGGCGTGCGGATCTTCTGCGTTTTCAATAATCGCTCTTTTTTTTAATTCAAATCCGCGAACTTTGTTACCGATCCGCACCGAACTTACTCGGCGGTTTCTACAATCGATAAACCAACGAGTTCGAGAAATTTTCCCGCCGCAACTGAATCGCCGGATTCCTCAATCAGCATGAATATACCAATAAAATTTTTCCTTACCACTAAATTTTAATGGTATATTACTTAATTTTGTAAATTTTTTTATTACCTTAAAGAATTTAGTTGTAATGCAAATCTTTTCCATAATCGTTAAAATTTTTCATTACCACTAAATTTTAGTGTCAATTTTATGCAATTCTAATGCAATTAATTTTCATGCAATGCAGTTTTATGCAATTTTATTTTCCATTGCCATTACATATAAATGGTCATGGCATTTTTTTCTTCCATTACCATTACATATTAATGGAAATGCAATTTTATTTTGCATTACTACTAGGTAGATAGCGGTAATGGAAATTTAATGATAATGGGAAATGCATATGTGATGAAATTCACACAGACTTGTCATAAACGCGAAAATTTTGTTGAGAGAAGACGTGTTTTAAAAAAAAGTAAATAAAACTGGAAACTGAAAAATACATTTTGTTGAATTCATAGAACTTTTTTCTATGCAGTGAATGAAGACTGTGTAGTATATAGTCGTCGTTACGGCAAGAAAAAGCCTTGTTTGCGCAGACAGTCTGCGTAGTTTATTTGCCAAATTACACATCAATCATGCCGTCAAACTTTCATTCTATTATTTTTCATGGCGGCCGTGGCGTAGTGGGTAGCTTTCCTCCAATAGGAAAAATCGCATCCTACCACAACTTCCCTAGATAAAAAAATGTTACCTTATATTTAACCGGCAGGGTAGCTACCCAATGAATAGGCAGCCGTGAGGTTGCCAAAAGATTTTGGGTGTGTATTATAATGGCTCACCAGCCGATTGTATACTTACTTAAATGTGTACTGGATCCACACTGAATTGAAACACTCACGATCTGACTTAGTACGCTCGTTGTTTCCCCATCAACTGAACCTTTATTTAGCAGAGACCAGCTGTTTATATCATATCTGGGCTCGCTTCTTCTTATTAATTTTGTTACATACTTAAGTCTGGCTTACCGATTAATTTGCTATCTTTGCTATCTATTTAATTTCGCAATACTTTACAATGGTTTAGTTTCATAATTTCCATTTCACAAAACATTTCCTCATAACGTGGCCGAAATTAAAATTACCTGGAACATTCTTAGTTCAATTATATCCACATACAAATATACATACATACATACATACACTGTTTATTGAGCTTTGGCAATTATGCATTTTCAGTTGGTCACAAAATAGCGACCAACAGCTGCATGAAATAAAGTAGGTCAAATATCGAGTTCACTGCATGTACGACATTTCCCAATTTCATCAAACAGTAACGCGACTCAGGTATCAGGCGCATAGCGTCGTTCACCTGTGTATCATTATTTTGTAAAGTCATCATATTACTAATTGCTGCTATATGTAGCGGAGCGGAAAATGAGTCACGACCTTGTTGCTTTTAAAATTCATGTTGCTTTTGAATGAAAATGTTGCTTTTAAAATTCAAATTCGCCATCTTTAATTTTACGACCACAAAACAAAAAGGTCCTACGTTGGGCGCCAATTTGTAGCGGAGCGGAAATTGACGTTGCCGGAATTTTTCTTATTAAAATAAAATAAGCGACACAAATTATCTTTAAATTTCTGCGTCTGGTAACGCTAGGCAGTGATGCCGGCTAGAGAAGTAGCAGCCCTGACTTTTAAATTTGGAGGGCGCACCTGTGCCCCTCGCACCGATTATAAGTCAGGAAGCCTGCCCTCCTCCGCCGAAGTCACCGCCCCCGGTCAGATGACCCGCGGACCCGTGGTTGGCCACTACTGCACGTGCTGGTATAGCCACTGTGCTAGCAGTTCGGGAGATGTGGGGGGCTTCTTTGTGATCAACCACGCGTGTCTTCCACGCACAAAGAAATCACGTGCATATAATTTTACCGCATCCGGATTCAAAATCAAAATAAAACGCGAACGGAAACTATAAAAAGAAAGAAAAGAAATCAAATAGGAGTCGGGAGCCCTCGGTTGGACAGCCTCGACTCCACGCGACCTGAAGACTCTTTTGAGCTCTGGTGTTTGAGCTCAGCCCACTCTTCACCCTCCCGTCCATGAGGATCCGGGGGCGTTAAATTTTAGGGATCCTCCCAAACGCAGACTTCCTCACCCTAAACCAAATAAATAAAACTTTAATGGTTCATTTTAAAAATTATACATAAATCATTATATTACAATTTAAGACTTAAATATATTAAGTAAATATACGGCTACAGATTCAGAACATTGGGTGGTTTTTTTCTCTGTCATTAATTATTTGAGTAATTAATTTTGTTCTTTTCTAATAAAAATTTTGATTTCATTATTTCTTTTTTCTTAAATAGTCATTTAACTTTTCTTTTATTTAAATAAAAAGTTTATTTAAATCAAACCGTTTATTTTATTTTTACTTTATGGTAGCAAAAAGTGTATTTAATTTTTTTTTTCTTGGAGTGTAATAATTGTTTAGGTGTAACTTTATTTATAGTGTAATAATTTTTCTTTTCGTTATAACTTTTATTTGTAGTGTAATAAATGTTTCGTTATAACTTTTGTTTATAGTGTAATAATTATTTTTTCGTTATAACCTTTATTTGTAGTGTAATAAATGTTGCGTTATAACTTTTATTTATAGTGTAATAATTTTTATTTTTATGTCAATTTTTATTTTTAAATAAAAACTTTATCTTTATTTTTAATTTTATTGTTAAATAAAAGAGGTTATTTTATTTTCTAAACAATTTTCACTTTTGTGGTAAATAACGACCGTTTAGTTCAAGTAAAAAAAATATTGGTCGTTGTTCTTTTACGTTCGGTTTTTTCTAAAGAAAAAAAAATAATGAACTGATTATAAGTTATAACAATATATAAAAAAAAAAATGTGCCTCATGTCATTCATATAATTATTGAAGTTTGTGAGATCACATTTTGTTTTGGCACTTTCAATGTGAAAATACTGATTTCTTTTGAAACAATACTCACAGCATTTTACGTTAGTTCTTCCTAAAAATTTATTAAATAATTAAAAGAGATCCTTATTTATTTTCTTACATCTTGTTTGTTTGGTTTGTTCGTATTTGTGTTCTTGTTGTGCTTCAACAATAATTGATTAAATAAAATACACAAATCTATAAATTTGAATATTTAACTAATATATATCAAGAGATAACTAATATCAAATTCAAAAGTAATTTTAGTCCCTATTCTAAATCAATTCGATTTGATGTTTAACGCATTTCGTATAACAAATATTCGATCGATTTAGCTTAGTTTTTTGTTTCTATGTTATTTAATTTTGGTTTTGTTTAGTTCAGTTAATTTCGAATATTGTAGAAAAATTATGCGCCTAAGTGTATTTTTTTTTTTTTGTAACATAAACATATACACTGACCTAGGTGTCGAGTCGGTTATTGATTTAACTACCTTAACCTAACCTAGTTCGATTATTTTATTTAATACAAATTTTCATATGTAATTTTCATTTTTGTTAGAAAAGAAAAAAAATTCCTTTTTTTTAAAACACGCTGAGATAGCATCAGTGTAGGTACTATAGAAAGTTGTGAATACTTCAAAAATTAGCATGCACATTATCTCTACTTAACTTTCTATAACTTAAATTTGAAGAAAAGAAACATAGCGAGATTTCTTGGTTTTTGTATTAACCATACTTTTTAAGCGGTTTCAATTTTTGATAAAAAAACAAGTTGGTTCACCCCAAAGAATCGAAACCCATCAGGAGGGGACATCGTATCAAGCCGCTGAACGGATGTTGTTGTTCTTGCGCCGCTGAGTTACAGATGTAGTGCGCCTGTGCGGCAGTAACGCTTCGTGGCGCTAGGTACAGCGGCTGCTGGTGCTGTTATTGTGGATGCTTGCTTGAGCGCTTGCTGCCGGTTGACGTTGCTGCCTTGTTTCGTGGAGGCTGTATCCGCTTTGCAGTGAGCGCCTGGTGCTCCAATAACCGCTGGTTGCACGTGTGCCTCTTCTTGCGGAGTGCCGCTGTGTTGCAAGTTGCTGCTTAAAAATATTGTGGTATTACCCCACAACCACACTTAACACAATAGGAGCACTTACCTGGCCTTCCAGAGCTGCGGCTGTTGTGGTTAGTGTTGCTGTTGATGCAGCAGTTGCCGTTTAGGTGCACTACTGTGGCGCGTTAGATTGTGTTTTCTAAAGACAATGACGTTTCGAGAATAAATGGATTACTTGAATAACCCTCTGATGTTTCCGAACCAACGACCTTTCATATTTCGGTTCCGTGTGAGTCACTACATCCAAAATCTGTCCTGTTTGTAAAGCTGATGTTGCCAATAATCGTGGCTGTGGCCTCCCACGCTGTCCAGCTCGAAAAGGGAAAGAATTTTCCTAGGACGGATGTTTTAAAATTTTTCTTTTTTGTTCTTTACTTCAAATATCAAGTGGTACCGTTCGAAAAACCCAGGTTGTTGTCGAACAAATGTCTTGCGTAGGGTGCAATACCCAAGGTAGTTTGAAGCTAGTTTGGACATTAGGGATATTCACATGGTTTCCACCCCATGTGACCCTTTCAGTCCCTGCAACGTCCGAATAAACTTAATCGTCCCGGACGCAATCGAAGTGCGACAGCTAGAAAAGACTATCCAATGCATATGAAAGAAAAATGTCAGTGGTAAGTAAGTATAAAAATGTCAAATTTAACTGAATAAAAGATGTCATAGGTGAGTAAAAGGAAACTGTTAGATTTTAATTAAATCAAAACGTCAGAAATAAAGATAATGAAAGGTCAGAGTTGTATAACACGAAAATGAGAATTAAATTCAAAAGAAATTTGAACGAGAGAATAAATGTCAGATGTCATATTAAACAAGTTAGTCAGCTGTCTAAAGTCATCTGTCAGCTTTTCACACCTCGAACGCGTCAGCCGTGGTATGAGCAGTTTCGCATACCTGTTTACGAACGACACTTATATGGCGAATTCTGGCCTCCATGTTCAAATGTGAATTCAACTTCCCAGTCAAAGCCACCTTCAAACATGGAAGCAAGAATTCACAAATTTGTTTGCCGTTACAAAACAGTTCTTCGAAACAAGTGGAACACTGGTTACAAGGACTGAAGGCACTATTCCCTAATGTCTTTTGCGTGAAACACCCCCAGCCGTTTATTAGCCAGCTCGTAGTATGCTGAACCCATCTTCTTAATGACCCTAGCTTTTTCAAAAACGTTCGCAAGCTTAGCATTAAAATGCTCAGAGGCCTTGCTTTGGGCAAAACTTCTTCGATGCACGACCTGACCAACCTCAAAACTCACTGGTCGTGAACGCATATTGTACAGTTCTCTCGCACTTGTTCTCGAATCAGTTCAGCTCTCTCCTCAGGCTTAACTTCAGCCGTCGGATCTTTTTGCATGACAAATCATGTTTTGTCCGAACACAATGAAACACGGCGAAAACCCAGCCGAAGAGTGAACTGAACTGCGGAGAGATGCGCTGATCGCAAAAAAGGCTTCATCCCAATCTTTTTGGTCTGGACGAAATACGCGCGAACAGCGCCAATTATTGAACGATTTACGCGTTCTGCTGCGTTGGCCTGAGGTGAATAATTTGCTGTAAAATTGTGCGTTACGCCATATTTTTGTAACAAATCTTTGAATTTATTTGACCTAAACTGAACACCATTGTCAGTTGTTATAATTTCTGGAACTCCAAAAATAGCAAATATACGCTTTTCCAGAAATTCCGTAATTTTCTTGGTAGTAAACGTACGAATGGGTTCTAAGAAATGAAATTTTGAGAGATGGTCAAGCACAATTATGACACCCACGTTCCCTGAGCGTGACCTTGGGTAAAGCCCTGAAAGGTCTACGTAGAGTCTGAAAAATTCGAATCGAGGTAGGTTGTTTTCCCATAGGTGGTCGAAGTATAAAATTTAGAGCCTTAGTCATTTTGCAAACCTCTCAAGCTAGAATGTAGTCGCGAACCTATTTTGCCATTCGTGGCCAGAAATAAAACGTTTTAAGTCGGGTTAAAGTTTTGTGGATTCTACCATGAGAACTCATTGGGTGATCATGAGCTTCTACGATTAGAGACATTCTCAATTCTTCAGGCACCCAGAGTTTTTAAGATCGTTCTTCTTGTATTGGATCGCCACTTGCAAACTCACAACGCTTGTAAATCAAACCATCCACTACTTGAAGGTCTGGCTGTTGGTCCCCACATTTTCGGAAGTCCTCAACCTGTTTCAGATAATTTTCTGTTTTAAAAGGTGCAGAAGAAAAATCTAAAACAGGCCAAGTCATGGTCTCATCTGCCGACAATTCAGCTATATTTACTTTGTCTGGCGAATGCACTCTCGATAAGGAATCAGTAACAACATTTTAGCTACCTTTGCGATGAAGTATGGTAAATTTGAAACCTTGAAGTTTCAATGCCCAGTGAGCAAGTCTGCTATGCAAGTCAGTTTGGCCCATTAACCATTTTAATGAGGCAAGATCAGTGATCACCTCGAATTCATGTCTTTCGACATATGCTCTGAATTTTTTTATGGCCAAGACCGTTGCAAGACATTCTTGTTCTGAAACTGTGTAGTTTCTTTGCGACTGGTTAAATTTGTGCGACATATACGCAATTGGGACTTCATTACCCTCATCATCACGTTGGGTCAGAACTGCTCCGACTCCATATTGAGAAGCATCGCATTGTATCGAAAATGGTCGCACAAAGTCAGGACTGTGAAGTACTTTCGCATCGCACATGCTGTTGTTGAGGGTCTCAAAAGCTGCAATGGATTCATCGGTCCAAGTAAATTTTCGCGCTTTTTGAAGCATGTTGACCAACGGGGTCGAAATGGATGCGTAATTGGACACGAACCTTCGATACCATCCACACGCACTAAGGAAGCGTCGAAGCTTTCGAACCGTTTTCGGCTGAGGAAAATCTGGAATCGCTTTGACCTTGTCTGGATCAGTACTGATAGTTCCGTATCCAATCACGTGGCCCAAATAGTGGATTTGTTTCAATAAAAATTTACTTTTTCGATATTTATCGTAAGACCAGCACGCTTAATACAGATGGCTACTTCATGCAATAGGGCAATATGATCGTCAAACGTCTCGGTTATTAACAACAAATCGGCCAAATATACAAAAACCTTAGTACGTAAATGTGCAGGTATAACCTTGTCCATTAACTGACACATCGTCTGCGGTGCATTACATAAGCCAAAAGGCATAGTTACGAAGTGATATAAAGGTCTGTTGGGCACTGTGAAGGCGGTCTTGTCCCTAGACGCTGCATCTAATGGAATCTGCCAGAAGGCATCCTTCAAGTCCAGACTTGAAATAAACTGTGCCTTAGGAAGCCGACTGAGGATTCCATCGATGAGAGGCAGGGGGTAGGCATCCTTCACAGTGACCTCGTTGAACTTCCGCGCATCGAGACACAACCGCCCTTTATTAGGTTTGACGATCAATGCAACTGGAGACGACCATGCACTTTGAGACACCTCAATAACGCCAAGGGCCAACATGCGATCAACTTTAGCAAAAAAAAGTTTCTCTACGCCTGGAGACACAGAAAAGTGACATTGCTTGACGGCTTTGGCATTTCCCACATCGATAACATGACTAATCAGATTAGTGCGGGCTAAGCCCTGTTCAGAAAAAGATGGAAAATTTAGAATAGCAGCGTTAAGCCTTGATTGTTGGTAGCCACTTAAGACGTGGTGAGTTGAGAAATTTTAGGGATCCTCCCAAACGCAGACTTCCTCACCCTAAACCAATTAATAAAACTTTAATGGTTCATTTTAAAAATTATACATAAATCAATATATTACAATTTAAGACTTAAATATATTAAGTAAATATACGGCTACAGATTCAGAACATTGGGTGGTTTTTTTCTCTCTCATTAATTATTTGAGTAATTAATTTTATCAAAAAAAAAAAATTTAGTTAAATTTTCTAGTTCGAGCAATAACATTTTTTTTCTTTTCTAATAAAAATTTTAATTTCATTATTTCTTTTTTCTAAAATAGTCATTTGACTTTTCTTTTATTTAAATAAAAAGTTTATTTAAATCAAACCGTTAATTTAATTTTTACTTTATTGTAGCAAAAAGTGTATTTAATTTTTTTTTTCTTGGAGTGTAATAATTGTTAAGGTGTAACTTCATTTATAGTGTAATAATTTTTCTTTTCGTTATAACTTTTATTTGTAGTGTAATAAATGTTTCGTTATAACTTTTGTTTATAGTGTAATAATTTTTTTTTCGTTATAACCTTTACTTGTAGTGTAATAAATGTTGCGTTATAACTTTTATTTATAGTGTAATAATTTTTATTTTTATGTCAATTTTTATTTTTAAATAAAAACTTTATCTTTATTTTTAACTTTATTGTTAAATAAAAGAGGTTATTTTATTTTCTAAACAATATTCACTTTTGTGGTAAATAACGACCGTTTAGTTCAAGTAAAAAAAATATTGGTCGTTGTTCTTTTACGTTCGGTTTTTTCTAAAGAAAAAAAAAAATAACGAACTGATTATAAGTTATAACAATATATATAAAAAAAAATGTGCCTCATGTCATTCATATATTTATTGAAGTTTGTGACATCACATTTTGTTTTGGCACTTTTAATGTGAAAATACTGATTTCTTTTGAAACAATACTCACAGCATTTTACGTTAGTTCTTCCTAAAAATTTATTAAATAATTAAAAGAGATCCTTATTTATTTTCTTACATCTTGTTTGTTTGGTTTGTTCGTATTTGTGTTCTTGTTGTGCTTCAACAATAATTGATTAAATAAAATACACAAATCTATAAATTTGAATATTTAACTAATATATATCAAGAGATAACTAATATCAAATTCAAAAGTAATTTTAGTCCCTATTCTAAATCAATTCGATTTGATGTTTAACGCATTTCGTATAACAAATATTCGATCGATTTAGCTTAGTTTTTTGTTTCTATGTTATTTAATTTTGGTTTTGTTTAGTTCAGTTAATTTCGAATATTGTAGAAAAATTATGCGCCTAAGTGTATTTTTTTTTTTTTTTTTGTAACATAAACATATACACTAACCTAGGTAGTCGGTTATTGATTTAACTACCTTAACCTAACCTAGTTCGATTATTTTATTTAATACAAATTTTCATATGTAATTTTAATTTTTGTTAGAAAAAAAAAAAATCCTTTTTTTTTAAACACGCTGAGATAGCATCAGTGTAGGTACTATAGAAAGTTGTGAATACTTCAAAAATTAGCATGCACATTATCTCTACTTAACTTTCTATAACTTAAATTTGAAGAAAAGAAACATAGCGAGATTTCTTGGTTTTTGTATTAACCATACTTTTTAAGTGGTTTCAATTTTTGATAAAAAAAAACAAGTTGGTTCACCCCAAAGAATCGAAACCCATCAGGAGGGGACATCGTATCAAGCCGCTGAACGGATGTTGTTGTTCTTGCGCCGCTGAGTTACAGATGTAGTGCGCCTGTGCGGCAGTAACGCTTCGTGGCGCTAGGTACAGCGGCTGCTGGTGCTGTTATTGTGGATGCTTGCTTGAGCGCTTGCTGCCGGTTGACGTTGCTGCCTTGTTTCGTGGAGGCTGTATCCGCTTTGCAGTGAGCGCCTGGTGCTCCAATAACCGCTGGTTGCACGTGTGCCTCTTCTTGCGGAGTGCCGCTGTGTTGCAAGTTGCTGCTTAAAAATATTGTGGTATTACCCCACAACCACACTTAACACAATAGGAGCACTTACCTGGCCTTCCAGAGCTGCGGCTGTTGTGGTTAGTGTTGCTGTTGATGCAGCAGTTGCCGTTTAGGTGCACTACTGTGGCGCGTTAGATTGTGTTTTCTAAAGACAATGACGTTTCGAGAATAAATGGATTACTTGAATAACCCTCTGATGTTTCCGAACCAACGACCTTTCATATTTCGGTTCCGTGTGAGTCACTACATCCAAAATCTGTCCTGTTTGTAAAGCTGATGTTGCCAATAATCGTGGCTGTGGCCTCCCACGCTGTCCAGCTCGAAAAGGGAAAGAATTTTCCTAGGACGGATGTTTTAAAATTTTTCTTTTTTGTTCTTTACTTCAAATATCAAGTGGTACCGTTCGAAAAACCCAGGTTGTTGTCGAACAAATGTCTTGCGTAGGGTGCAATACCCAAGGTAGTTTGAAGCTAGTTTGGACATTAGGGATATTCACATGGTTTCCACCCCATGTGACCCTTTCAGTCCCTGCAACGTCCGAATAAACTTAATCGTCCCGGACGCAATCGAAGTGCGACAGCTAGAAAAGACTATCCAATGCATATGAAAGAAAAATGTCAGTGGCAAGTAAGTATAAAAATGTCAAATTTAACTGAATAAAAGATGTCATAGGTGAGTAAAAGGAAACTGTTAGATTTTAATTAAATCAAAACGTCAGAAATAAAGATAATGAAAGGTCAGAGTTGTATAACACGAAAATGAGAATTAAATTCAAAAGAAATTTGAACGAGAGAATAAATGTCAGATGTCATATTAAACAAGTTAGTCAGCTGTCTAAAGTCATCTGTCAGCTTTTCACACCTCGAACGCGTCAGCCGTGGTATGAGCAGTTTCGCATACCTGTTTACGAACGACACTTATATGGCGAATTCTGGCCTCCATGTTCAAATGTGAATTCAACTTCCCAGTCAAAGCCACCTTCAAACATGGAAGCAAGAATTCACAAATTTGTTTGCCGTTACAAAACAGTTCTTCGAAACAAGTGGAACACTGGTTACAAGGACTGAAGGCACTATTCCCTAATGTCTTTTGCGTGAAACACCCCCAGCCGTTTATTAGCCAGCTCGTAGTATGCTGAACCCATCTTCTTAATGACCCTAGCTTTTTCAAAAACGTTCGCAAGCTTAGCATTAAAATGCTCAGAGGCCTTGCTTTGGGCAAAACTTCTTCGATGCACGACCTGACCAACCTCAAAACTCACTGGTCGTGAACGCATATTGTTCAGTTCTCTCGCACTTGTTCTCGAATCAGTTCAGCTCTCTCCTCAGGCTTAACTTCAGCCGTCGGATCTTTTTGCATGACAAATCATGTTTTGTCCGAACACAATGAAACACGGCGAAAACCCAGCCGAAGAGTGAACTGAACTGCGGAGAGATGCGCTGATCGCAAAAAAGGCTTCATCCCAATCTTTTTGGTCTGGACGAAATACGCGCGAACAGCGCCAATTATTGAACGATTTACGCGTTCTGCTGCGTTGGCCTGAGGTGAATAATTTGCTGTAAAATTGTGCGTTACGCCATATTTTTGTAACAAATCTTTGAATTTATTTGACCTAAACTGAACACCATTGTCAGTTGTTATAATTTCTGGAACTCCAAAAATAGCAAATATACGCTTTTCCAGAAATTCCGTAATTTTCTTGGTAGTAAACGTACGAATGGGTTCTAAGAAATGAAATTTTGAGAGATGGTCAAGCACAATTATGACACCCACGTTCCCTGAGCGTGACCTTGGGTAAAGCCCTGAAAGGTCTACGTAGAGTCTGAAAAATTCGAATCGAGGTAGGTTGTTTTCCCATAGGTGGTCGAAGTATAAAATTTAGAGCCTTAGTCATTTTGCAAACCTCTCAAGCTAGAATGTAGTCGCGAACCTATTTTGCCATTCGTGGCCAGAAATAAAACGTTTTAAGTCGGGTTAAAGTTTTGTGGATTCTACCATGAGAACTCATTGGGTGATCATGAGCTTCTACGATTAGAGACATTCTCAATTCTTCAGGCACCCAGAGTTTTTAAGATCGTTCTTCTTGTATTGGATCGCCACTTGCAAACTCACAACGCTTGTAAATCAAACCATCCACTACTTGAAGGTCTGGCTGTTGGTCCCCACATTTTCGGAAGTCCTCAACCTGTTTCAGATAATTTTCTGTTTTAAAAGGTGCAGAAGAAAAATCTAAAACAGGCCAAGTCATGGTCTCATCTGCCGACAATTCAGCTATATTTACTTTGTCTGGCGAATGCACTCTCGATAAGGAATCAGTAACAACATTTTAGCTACCTTTGCGATGAAGTATGGTAAATTTGAAACCTTGAAGTTTCAATGCCCAGTGAGCAAGTCTGCTATGCAAGTCAGTTTGGCCCATTAACCATTTTAATGAGGCAAGATCAGTGATCACCTCGAATTCATGTCTTTCGACATATGCTCTGAATTTTTTTATGGCCAAGACCGTTGCAAGACATTCTTGTTCTGAAACTGTGTAGTTTCTTTGCGACTGGTTAAATTTGTGCGACATATACGCAATTGGGACTTCATTACCCTCATCATCACGTTGGGTCAGAACTGCTCCGACTCCATATTGAGAAGCATCGCATTGTATCGAAAATGGTCGCACAAAGTCAGGACTGTGAAGTACTTTCGCATCGCACATGCTGTTGTTGAGGGTCTCAAAAGCTGCAATGGATTCATCGGTCCAAGTAAATTTTCGCGCTTTTTGAAGCATGTTGACCAACGGGGTCGAAATGGATGCGTAATTGGACACGAACCTTCGATACCATCCACACGCACTAAGGAAGCGTCGAAGCTTTCGAACCGTTTTCGGCTGAGGAAAATCTGGAATCGCTTTGACCTTGTCTGGATCAGTACTGATAGTTCCGTATCCAATCACGTGGCCCAAATAGTGGATTTGTTTCAATAAAAATTTACTTTTTCGATATTTATCGTAAGACCAGCACGCTTAATACAGATGGCTACTTCATGCAATAGGGCAATATGATCGTCAAACGTCTCGGTTATTAACAACAAATCGGCCAAATATACAAAAACCTTAGTACGTAAATGTGCAGGTATAACCTTGTCCATTAACTGACACATCGTCTGCGGTGCATTACATAAGCCAAAAGGCATAGTTACGAAGTGATATAAAGGTCTGTTGGGCACTGTGAAGGCGGTCTTGTCCCTAGACGCTGCATCTAATGGAATCTGCCAGAAGGCATCCTTCAAGTCCAGACTTGAAATAAACTGTGCCTTAGGAAGCCGACTGAGGATTCCATCGATGAGAGGCAGGGGGTAGGCATCCTTCACAGTGACCTCGTTGAACTTCCGCGCATCGAGACACAACCGCCCTTTATTAGGTTTGACGATCAATGCAACTGGAGACGACCATGCACTTTGAGACACCTCAATAACGCCAAGGGCCAACATGCGATCAACTTTAGCAAAAAAAAGTTTCTCTACGCCTGGAGACACAGAAAAGTGACATTGCTTGACGGCTTTGGCATTTCCCACATCGATAACATGACTAATCAGATTAGTGCGGGCTAAGCCCTGTTCAGAAAAAGATGGAAAATTTAGAATAGCAGCGTTAAGCCTTGATTGTTGGTAGCCACTTAAGACGTGGTGAGTTGAGAAATTTTAGGGATCCTCCCAAACGCAGACTTCCTCACCCTAAACCAATTAATAAAACTTTAATGGTTCATTTTAAAAATTATACATAAATCAATATATTACAATTTAAGACTTAAATATATTAAGTAAATATACGGCTACAGATTCAGAACATTGGGTGGTTTTTTTCTCTCTCATTAATTATTTGAGTAATTAATTTTATCAAAAAAAAAAAATTTAGTTAAATTTTCTAGTTCGAGCAATAACATTTTTTTTCTTTTCTAATAAAAATTTTAATTTCATTATTTCTTTTTTCTAAAATAGTCATTTGACTTTTCTTTTATTTAAATAAAAAGTTTATTTAAATCAAACCGTTAATTTAATTTTTACTTTATTGTAGCAAAAAGTGTATTTAATTTTTTTTTTCTTGGAGTGTAATAATTGTTAAGGTGTAACTTCATTTATAGTGTAATAATTTTTCTTTTCGTTATAACTTTTATTTGTAGTGTAATAAATGTTTCGTTATAACTTTTGTTTATAGTGTAATAATTTTTTTTTCGTTATAACCTTTACTTGTAGTGTAATAAATGTTGCGTTATAACTTTTATTTATAGTGTAATAATTTTTATTTTTATGTCAATTTTTATTTTTAAATAAAAACTTTATCTTTATTTTTAACTTTATTGTTAAATAAAAGAGGTTATTTTATTTTCTAAACAATATTCACTTTTGTGGTAAATAACGACCGTTTAGTTCAAGTAAAAAAAATATTGGTCGTTGTTCTTTTACGTTCGGTTTTTTCTAAAGAAAAAAAAAATAACGAACTGATTATAAGTTATAACAATATATATAAAAAAAAATGTGCCTCATGTCATTCATATATTTATTGAAGTTTGTGACATCACATTTTGTTTTGGCACTTTTAATGTGAAAATACTGATTTCTTTTGAAACAATACTCACAGCATTTTACGTTAGTTCTTCCTAAAAATTTATTAAATAATTAAAAGAGATCCTTATTTATTTTCTTACATCTTGTTTGTTTGGTTTGTTCGTATTTGTGTTCTTGTTGTGCTTCAACAATAATTGATTAAATAAAATACACAAATCTATAAATTTGAATATTTAACTAATATATATCAAGAGATAACTAATATCAAATTCAAAAGTAATTTTAGTCCCTATTCTAAATCAATTCGATTTGATGTTTAACGCATTTCGTATAACAAATATTCGATCGATTTAGCTTAGTTTTTTGTTTCTATGTTATTTAATTTTGGTTTTGTTTAGTTCAGTTAATTTCGAATATTGTAGAAAAATTATGCGCCTAAGTGTATTTTTTTTTTTTTTTGTAACATAAACATATACACTAACCTAGGTAGTCGGTTATTGATTTAACTACCTTAACCTAACCTAGTTCGATTATTTTATTTAATACAAATTTTCATATGTAATTTTAATTTTTGTTAGAAAAAAAAAAATTCCTTTTTTTTTAAACACGCTGAGATAGCATCAGTGTAGGTACTATAGAAAGTTGTGAATACTTCAAAAATTAGCATGCACATTATCTCTACTTAACTTTCTATAACTTAAATTTGAAGAAAAGAAACATAGCGAGATTTCTTGGTTTTTGTATTAACCATACTTTTTAAGTGGTTTCAATTTTTGATAAAAAAAAACAAGTTGGTTCACCCCAAAGAATCGAAACCCATCAGGAGGGGACATCGTATCAAGCCGCTGAACGGATGTTGTTGTTCTTGCTCCGCTGAGTTACAGATGTAGTGCGCCTATGCGGCAGTAACGCTTCGTGGCGCTAGGTACAGCTGGTGCTGTTATTGTGGATGCTTGCTTGAGCGCTTGCTGCCGTTGACGTTGCTGCCTTGTTTCATGGAGGCTGTATCCGCTTTGCAGTGAGCGCCTGGTGCTCCAATAACCGCTGGTTGCACGTGTGCCTGTTCTTGCGGAGTGCCGCTGTGTTGCAAGTTGCTGTTTAAAAATATTGTGGTATTACCCCACAACCACACTTAACACAATAGGAGCACTTACCTGCCTTCCAGAGCTGCGGCTGTTGTGGTTAGTGTTGCTGTTGATGCAGCAGTTTCCGAACCAACGACCTTTCATATTTCGGTTCCGTGTAATCACTACATCCAAAATCTGTCCTGTTTGTAAAGCTGATGTTGCCAATAATCGTGGCTGTGGCCTCCCACGCTGTCCAGCTCGAAAAGGGAAAGAATTTTCCTAGGACGGAAGTTTTAAAATTTTTCTTTTTTGTTCTTTACTTCAAATATCAAGTGGTGCCGTTCGAAAAACCCAGGTTGTTGTCGAACAAATGTCTTGCGTAGGGTGCAATACCCAAGGTAGTTTGAAGCTAGTTTGGACATTAGGGATATTCACATGGTTTCCACCCCATGTGACCCTTTCAGTCCCTGCAACGTCCGAATATACTTAATCATCCCGACGCAATCGAAGTGCGACAGCTAGAAAAGACTATCCAATGCATATGAAAGAAAAATGTCAGTGGCAAGTAAGTATAAAAATGTCAAATTTAACTGAATAAAAGATGTCATAGGTGAGTAAAAGGAAACTGTTAGATTTTAATTAAATCAAAACGTCAGAAATAAAGATAATGAAAGGTCAGAGTTGTATAACACGAAAATGAGAATTAAATTCAAAAGAAATTTGAACGAGAGAATAAATGTCAGATGTCATATTAAACAAGTTAGTCAGCTGTCTAAAAAAGTCATCTGTCAGCTGTCACACCTCGAACGCGTCAGCCGTGGTATGAGCAGTTTCGCATACCTGATTGAAAACGACACTTATATGGTGAATTCTGGCCTCCATGTTCAAATGTGAATTCAACTTCCCAGTCAAAGCCACCTTCAAACATGGAAGCAAGAATTCACAAATTTGTTTGCCGTTACATATAATTTAAGCACGCGCTATGAAGTGCTTCTGTTTGTCGGAAATGGATCATGCCTAAATATTTCAAATAAATAACATATAAAAATAGAAAATCATTAAGGTAAGCGAGCGAATGTTGAGCAGCTACCCCGTTCTTCAGGAACTTGTCTTATAACCGGCGGTGACGATGATTATTTTGTGTAACACAAGCATCTGGACCTTTTCTCATGTTGATCATTGGTTGAAGCGTGGTGTAAAATTTGCACCCGGCGGTGATGGTGATTATGAATTATTAGATCATTTTTGTCGTCTAGTTTATGCTGCGCCAAAAGTTGTGAAGTTTGAGATTAGTGTTGAACATTTGAACTGCCTTCGAGTGTGTTGGAATTTTGATTTTAACTGTATATTGGTAGTAGTTCTTGGTATGCAGCCTGTTGATGACAGGAGCGTATAACTTACTAAAACCGAATATTGTTTTAGGCGTAAGTTCACTCATAGTTCTCCTTTGCATTATATTTATTGCCTTTTTTTTTTCTTTTTGAAAATATAGAAGAGAAGCAAACCATTTTTTCCCAGATTCCTTATGTTAAAGGTTCACATCAAAGAGTATATTTCTCAGCTTCAATAGTTTCTTACTGATTGCTTACATTCGCTAAACAACAGTTTTACTATTTAACAGGCATTTAAAGAAGAAGTCAGCAGCTTTTATTTGTTCATCATCTTTCTTAATAGGAGTTAATTTCATTTCTCAGTTTTATCATAACAGCGATATACCTCTTTTAGGTTTCTGTCAAATAAGGGTAGAGTTACCTAAGGTTAGGTCGAAACTTACTGCAAGTTATTGCTTCTTATTTAAAGCAGATTGGTTTCAATACTTTTTAAATGCAAATCAACTGTTTAGTTTACCATAGCCCTATATTGCTCCGCAATATAATCCTGATCTCACAAATTTTATCAGGTCACTGAAGCTTTCAAATTTTATTTAGATGATGTGAAACTTTCTGATAGACGTCTTACTCCTCGTTAATGTATTAAGTTGGGACAAGACATTCGCGGCAGAGAAAACAGACCTTTTTTTAAAAATTCATAACTCAGTCAAAAACAAACATTTTTCCAAAATTTTTTTTATTATTGTAGAGAATTGAACAAATTACAAGAAAAAAATTTAAAAAAATATATTATTCACTCCAACATGGTTTTATAGAGCTCCAAACTGGCGGCAGAGAAAAAAACGGGGCCTCGTGGTTGCAGCGCTGGGAGTTGCAAAAATTGTCCGATCTGAAAAAAAAGACTTTTCTAAATCTTAACAAAATTGGTTATCGTATGACACGAGCATTTTTTTTTTTAATTTTTGGTGATGTTCCAAATTTGAAAGTGTGTTTTTCGAAAAAATATTTGCCCGTAGTAATAAAAAAATTCTAAGTCGAATCTATCTTAAACTCAACTTTTAGCCTATCTTTGATTGAAAGCTGAAGTCGAGTTTAAGAAAGATTCGACTTAGAATTTCTTTATTACTAACGGCCATTGACTTTAAAAATTCATAAAAAATGAAAAAAAATTTAAAACAGGTGCGTCGTTGGACACACGAGAGAAGCGAAGGTTTTTTGCAGTGACATAGATTTGATGGCTTAATAATTTTTTCATTTTAATAAATTAACTTTTAAACACAAACATTTAAAATAACATAAAAAAATTATATATATACAGAAAACATATTTACTGCTTATTTTTTGATTGTTGAATGTCAAATTTCCACGCCAATCACATATAGGGCCATATAATGCCAGCGACTCTCCATTTTAACTCTCCACACATGGTTGTGAACTTGGCTGCACTGAACAAATTTTTTCCTTCAACAGAGTACTACCTAGTGAAAAAATCTGTCGAAAATTTTTCAGATTTCACTCCATGCAAATCACAGAACGAGGATAAAAATATATATTAAATATATATTAAAGACCGCACACGAAACAAAATTTAACAAATATTTTAGATACCTTGCCGATGTCATGCATTCGTTTTTTAATTCCATATATATTGATATCATCTATTTTTTTGACACTTAAAAACGCACTTGTGGGCATTGCTAATTTTCTTTGTGCCAACAAAACCACAAACGCATTTACAATACAAACACCGATGCTGGAGACACCTAGTGGCAAATTAAATCAAATTTTTGTCAGTTGTAGCATAGCAAATACACAATCCTCTATGTATTGATAGATGGTGACGATCAACTGCAGCATAGCTTCTGTTATAATTAATATTAAATTAACAACCGTCTATGTCAAGTCTTTGTGGCCTGGTGGATAGTGTGTTGGGCTCTCGTTTACGAGAACGCGGGTTCGATCCCCTGGCGGGCTAACTAATATTTTTAGTATTTAATATTAAAGTATTAAATTTTCTTAATGTAATAAGTGCTAGCAACAAAAAAACCATAAAATTTCCAAGAAAAAATTTGTCGAAAATTTTTCAGATTTCACTCCAAGCAAATCACAAAACGAGGAGTAAAAAGCTTCGCTTCAAAAAAAAAGCTCGTGTCATGCAATAGCGAATCAAGTTTAAAAAAAAAATTCCTCAAAAAATGAACCCGCTACCAGTACGAAAAACATGGTTTCGAGATAAACGCGTTCAAAGTTTGTGAACAAAGAAAAAAAGGTTACCTTCAATCTGCCATGCCTGCTTCGTACTGTATGCCTTCGTTATCTTGTGTTGTGCTGTTTCTTATAGTTTTTTGCAATCGTTTAGCAATTCGGGCTTCTTTTGAAGCTTCATATGCCTTCACTCTGGCGCAATTCAAACGATTTGCATCATTTCCTTTGGAAAAATTCAATGCTGTAGCTCCTATGGTGATACCAAGTAGTTGAAACATTTGCAAATAACTATACTAAAGGGTCCGCCATCTACCGTTTTTTTTCAATTAGTGCTTATTTCGTGAATGGTAACACTTAGCACATGTCTGATTTGACAGATAATTAGTTGTATCCTTCCGCTGAATGAATATGGTTGTGTATACGCTTGAACAACGCTGGGAAATATTGCCTGCGATCGACTTACAGAAGATGCCGATTTTTCCAAAAAAATCATCTTTTCAGATGAAGCTCATTTTGATCTTGGCGTGTATGTAAGCGGGTATGTATGTTGAAAAGCCGATGCAGCCAAAACGAGTCACTGTTTGGTGCGGATTTTGGTCCAGAGGCATAATTGGGCCATTTTTCTTCGAAAATGAGCAAGGAGTGGCCGTTACAGTCAATGGCCATCGTTATCGGGCCATGTTGAACGAATTTTTGTTCACAAAAATTGAAGAGGATATTGGCAACATTTGGTTTCAACAGGACGGCGCTACGTGCCACACATCCGAAGCTACACTCGATGTTTTGCGCCCTGTTTTTGAAGATCGCATTATCAGCCGCAGAGCTGATGTCGTTTGGCCACCTCGGAGCTGCGATTTGACACCGTTGGACTATTATTTGTGGGGTGCCCTCAAAGATAAGTGTTACGCCGACAAGCCAGTGACAATTGACGCTTTAAAGGACAATATTCGTGAAGCCATTGGTAAAATACAGCTGCACACAATCGATAATGTGCTTAAAAATTGGACCGATCGTGTAGGCTACTGCATGGCCAGCCGAGGCAGCCGTTTGAATGAAATTATTTTCTATTATTAACCGGAAGGATTGCACATTCAAATAAAAAAAGAAATTTGAGAAAATATTGACTAGTTTTTTTTTTTACATTTTCAAAAAAAAAAAGTTATTTGGCGGACCCTTTAGAAGGTACGAAAAAACAACCACCAAAAGTCAGGTAGCAAGTAAAACAAGTATATACCAGCAGCCGTACGTAGGTAGCGCAAAAATTATAAATGCGCTCTCACTAATCCGGCTGTAACTTTTGAACCTAATTTAAAATTTAATCGTCCTTCTTATACGTAACACGTATCTTAAATTTTATTAGAGGATTTATTTATTTTTATTAATTTCATTTTCATCATAATGAATAGGAAAAGAACAAACATTGTTTATTGCCCTCTTCGACAATTTAATGCTGGTTCTTTCATCTATAATACTGCATTTTCTAATACGTGAAACGCACTTGAATATATTTTTCTTTTCAAAATGAAACGACTTAGATATGACATCGTTTCTTACTTCAGAATTACTTTAGAATTTAAGAGGAAGTCGTATATTATCTTAGATTTTTAATATTACTATTACCGATATATATCTGAATATCTCTGAATTGTCCGTTCATTTAAGTTTATTTTCTCGATAATTTTTTGTTTATTTCTTTTTATTTCACCATTATTCTTTCTTTTACTTATTCTTTCTTCATAATTCTCTTCCTTCAACTTCAGTTCATTATTTATCTTCCTTTTACTTATTATTTTTTCACAATTATTCTCTTCCTTCCTATCTATTTCCTTATTATTCTTTCTTTTACTTATTCTTTCATCACTATTATTGTCTTCGCTTAAGTTTATTTCATTATTATTCTTTGTTCCAATCTCAATTTTTGTTAGCGCACTCTGGCTACAAAAGCTTGTGTCTGCCCCGGAATCTAGAAGTAGAATAGCATTCTTGCGAGGAATGTCTACAAAAACATCATTCACTTTGGAGACGCCAAAACATTCACCCCTTTTAATCTCCTGCACTGTCAAATTCTTGTGCCAACAACAACTTGGCTCATTTCCATATACAACTTCCTCTACTTCACTCTCTACTGGGTGAGATGATCAAATATTTACAATCTCTTCGGATGTCAAATTATCTGTTACTACACTTTCTACTGGTTTAGATGTACAGACTTCCAATCTTCTCGAATGTTAACTCCTCCTTTTATACCTTCCCAACTGGTTGAGCTGTACAGATATTCATAATCTTTTCAGACGTCGAATTTTCTGTTACCAAATTCTCTGCCAGATGAGCTGAAGAGATATTCACAATCTTTTTAGACGTCGAATTCTCTGTTTCTACCCTTGTCGGCATTATTTCGCCCTTATTTCGGGGCTCCCAGCTTAATGTCCTTTGCTGGGCCCCTGGAAGTTTCCCTGCCGGTAAACCTGATTCGTCTTCGTGTAGCAGTCTCCTTCCGTATGCCCTGTTTTGTTGCACCAATTATATTGCACAATTTGTTTTTGTTCCCTACCGATACTGTGTAGTTAAGACTGGCTGAGAAGTAAAGATGTTTTATTTACTTTATTAGTTAACATAACTTATTATTCCGTTATGAGCATGGACTAACTAGCCTCTCGTACTTATCACAAAGTGAGTGAGATAACAGCCAGTCGTCCATCTGATGCTTAAGTATTAACTTCTGTTTAAGAATACATTACCTAATAAATCATTGTTTTATAATAATAAAAGTGTTTTAATATAAACGAGCCACCAAACACGGCGTAGTCGAAATAGAGAAGATAAAGTAATGGTTAAAACACGCGCCCAGTTAAAGAAAAAAGACGACAAAATTGATAAAAAACTAAATAAAATTGTGGAACTCAGCTCTGAATCTGAGCTAAGTGATTTAGAAGCAACAGAAATGGTAGTTGATATAAACGATACAGTTATTTTATTATCCGAAAAAAATTTCAACTACGAAAGCTGTGTGAAACGAAGTAAAATGGAGTTTAAACTACCTGCTCAGTAAGTTATGGATGGAAATCTTTCAGAAAATTTTAAAAATTTCAGACAAAGATTTGGAATATTCATGTTAGCGTCTGAAGTATTAACAAGGATGAAAAAGTAAAAATTGCAATCTTACTAAATATAATCGGCGAGGAAGCGGTTGAAGTATATAATACTTTACCCATCAGCAAAAATTTTAAGGCTACACTAGAAGACATTCTCAACGAGTTTGAATTGCATCTTTACTTCTCAGCCAGTCTTAACTACACATCTTCCCCTTTTAATCACTCCTTAGCTTAATTTAATAAGAGTTAAACTCTTAAAAGAGCCCTTTTAAGAGTTACAAAGGATACTAGGGTTAATAAATTATCTTTGAAGCTATATTCCAAACATATCTGAACTCTCAGAAAATGTACGGGGGTTACTTAAGAAAGACAATGACTACATTTGGTTAGAATAGCATAACAATACATTTAATCAAATAAAAGAAAATATAACTAAATCACCAGTCCTAAAACTGTTTCAAGAGGACAAAGATATAATTTTGCAATGTGGTGCATCGAAAAGTGGGCTCGGTGCTTGCCTTTTGCAAGCAGATGGTCCAGTAAGTTATGCTTCTCGAGCACTAACGAGCACCGAAATAGGATACGCTCAAATTGAGAAAGAGCTCCTTGCGATTATATTTGCTTGCACAAAATTTCACAACTACATTTATGACAGAACTGTGACAGTTGAAACAGATCATAAACCTTTGGTTACTATTTGTCACAAGGAGTTAAAAAAACTTTACTGTAAGCGGCTTCAAAGAATGAAGTTAACCCTTCGTTGCATGAGATTGCACATATGCAATGTTGACTTCCAAGAGACTTTGCATGCACACCCTGTAAAAATTTGTAACGTTATTTTTTCAAAGAGAAATTTTGACATTTTTTTTATTAGTTGTTGTCTCTCTTTGTCAAATTTTTGTTTTTGTTTGTCCATACCATTGAGTCGAACAAGGTTGTTTTTATACGTCGAGAAATTAAGTGAATATTTTTAATAATTATAAAATAAATATCAAAAAACGTTCAAATGTAAGTTTTATTCTAGAATATAAGCTAATTTTCTTCAAGCTTAGTTAATTTTTTCTGTAATATAACTTGAATTTCTTAAAATAAATTGCTTAATTGCAAATTTGCAATTTCATGCATTTAAGACTTTTTGAAGTTACATTGCAGATTTGAGGTTATGTTGCAGATGTGCAATTCCATGCATTAATCTTAATTTAAAGCTGCTAACTTTTGTAGGGCGCTTACTGACGATGAAATTCAAAAATTTTTTGATACATGGGAAAATAGCGAGGATGAATTTAGTGAAGATGATGATAATGACCATGAGGATGATTACGTGGATGTCAGGATAAATCGAAGAGAAAATTCGGAGGAAGAACATCCCGAAGTTGAAGAGGAAATTCTAATGTGGTTACCTTGAAAGAAAAATACGCACGCACGGTTTGGAAAGAACAACCTTTTATACCACAAATAAATACTGATTTCAAAGGTACAGATCAATTACCAGACCACGTGCTGAATTTGGGCGGACCCTTGAAATATTTTGAGTATTTTATATCTAATGAACTATTAGAAATGATTGTTTTTAATTCAAATCTGTATGCTTGCCAAAAAAATCCAGACAAGCCATCAAATTTTGACAAGTCAGATTTAAGGAAATTTATTGGCATATGCATTCTAATGTCTGTTATTCAAATACCCGATAATCGGCGTTATTGGACACCTGTTATTGGGAACACTCTTATACAGGAGACGATGTCAGTCAATCAATTTGAAAAAATAAAATCTTCGTTGCATTTTAATAACAATGAAGATATGAAACCAAGGGATGATCCAAATTTTGACCGGCTTTTTAAAATTCGACCATTAGTTGACTATTTGCAGAAACAATTCAAGTCGATTCCATATGAAAATTGTCTTTCAGTTGACGAACAGTTATGCTCCACAAAGTGTAAGTCATATATGAAACAATACCTCCCAATGAAGCCACACAAATGAGGTTTTAAATTTTTTATTTTAGCTGGTATTTCTGGATATAACTATAACTTTGAAATATACACGGGTCAAGAGAACCGACCCTCTCTTCGTCGCCCCGAAGAAAAGGATCTTGGGGCTTCTGCAAATATTGTAATAAGACTTTTACGGAAAGTTCCTTCCCATATTAATTACAAAGTTTTTTATGATAATTATTATACAACACTACCACTTATGATTGAACTAGCCAAAAGGGGAATACATTCATTGGGTACAATCCGTCGCAACAGAATTCCGAATTCAAAACTACCGAGTGTTGCAATATTAATGAAGAAACCTCGAGGAAAGTCTGTGGAATATGTAGCTTCCGATGATGGTGTTGAAGTTTCTTTGGTTTCATGGAGAGATAATAAAGTTGTTAATTTGATGTCAAGCTGTTGTGGTAAAAGTCCTGAGACCATTGCTGAACGTTTCGACAAGAAATCGAATAAAAAGATATCCATTGAGTGTCCAAACATTGTTGCGCAATACAATAAATTTATGGGGGGAGTCGATTTGTTAGACTCATTTATTGGACGTTACAAAATAAAAATAAGATCAAAAAAATGGTATATGAGAATTTTTTATCATTTGATAGATACCACATTAGTAAATGCATGGTTATTGTATAAGCGTGCGGAACAAGAGACCGGTAATCATGAAAATATAACGTTATCCAATTTTCGTTTGCAAGTGGCAGAAAGTCTTTGCAAAGTAGGAAAATTATCCATAAAACGTGGTAGACCTTCCGAGTTATCAAAAAACCTTGAAAAAAAGACGAAACATGCGAGAAGTTTGCCACTGCCTCAAAAAAAAGTTCGGTTAGACCATTTTGATCACTGGCCACAATGGGACAACAAGCGTTTAACATGCAAATTGCCAGGGTGCAATGGATATACTCATGTTAGCTGCTCAAAATGTCAGACTACACTTTGTTTTAATCAAAATAGAAATTGCTTTAAACTATTTCATAATGAATAATTTTTTATGTATTTAAGACACTACACTGAGCTCCTAATTTTAAAACAATTTTTCATCCACATATTGTCCCAGTTTTAGTTGAATTTTAAATTCTTTATTTTTGTTGTGTACATATATTAAAAGAGTGGAATTCTCTCTTAGTTTAAGTTATTTAAAGCTTATAATTTCATTTGAACGTGTTTTATAAAAATAAACTATAAATTAACATTCAAACCATCATACATATTTTCTTTTTTTGCTTTCCTGAATGAAATTGCATATATGCAATGTTGCGTAACTTAGTTCCTATGCATTGCAGAGCATCGAAATTTCGTTTATACATTCTTTAAAACACTCCAATCACAAATAATAACTCAAAAAAATTTTAAACACAGGGAGAAAAAGTCATGCAACGAAGGGTTATAAAAAAGTTAAAAACATATATCATGCATGGTTGCCCAAATAATATAACCAAAGTTGAAGATAACTTAAAGTTTTACTATCGCTTACAGCATGACTTATTTATTGAAGATAATGTACTTTTTTATGCAAATAAAATCATAGCGAATACTTAAATATTTTACAGGAAGGTCATCTTGGTATAAATAAAACAAAACTAAGAGCTAAGCCTCTTCTTCTATTTTGGAAAATTATGAATACCCAAATAGAAAATTTTGTAAATAGTTGTGTTGTTTGTCAGCAGTTTAAAATTTCTCAAAAAAGGAGCCAATTATTTCGCATGAAATTCCAAACAAACCATTTTTAAAAATTGGCTTAGATATATTGGAGCATTCTAAATCATATTATTTAGTTGTTGTAGACTACTTTTCAAAATGGCTTGAATTACTTCCAATAAAAACTAAATCCGCTAATGAGATAATTGAAAATCTTAAAAATGTTTTTGCTTCACACGGAATTCAAATTCTTATTGCTGACAATAACCCTTTCAACTCTGCCAAGTGTTTGACGTTTGCAAATATCATCCCGTATCATCCTAAATCTAATTGATTAGCGGAAAAGTTTGTTGGCATAAGCAAAGACCTACTTAGAAAAAGCCACGCATCTCAAACCGATTTATTTTTATTACTATTAGAATAGAGGAATACTCCACTTCCGAATGTGGAATATTCACCAGCCCAGTTATTATTTAACAGAATAACTAGAACAAAGATTCCTTTACGAAATATGATCAAATTTTAACTCCTAAAATTCCAAGATAACCAGAGGGTTAGGTTATTATGAAAAATATGAAAACAAAATCTAAAAAATATTATAATAAAAATGTATGCTTTAAACAACCATTTTTTTCAAGGTGATTTAGTTTGGATACAATCATTGAACAAAAAGTGGGATTCCGGAAAATTAAAGTATAAACTACAAGAGCCAAGATCTTATTTAGTAGAAATTGAGGGTGAGGGAACATATCGAAGAAATTCTCGACATATACGAAAAAGAGTTTCTAATGGAATGCATATCACATCTTCGCCACCACAAAATCATCCGTACAAAACTCGAAGCAAAACTTAAATTTATATAAAAATATATAAGAATTAAACATGTCTGTTTATAATCTGCAAATGAATTATTTATACACATGAAAACTATTTAAGCTATATTATAAGTTTGAAATTTGAAATTATAAAAAAAAAAAAATTAAAATAAATTAAGCTAAGGAGTGATTAAAAGGGGGAAGATGTGTAGTTAAGGCTGGCTGAGAAGTAAAGATGTTTTATTTACTTTATTAGTTAACATAACTTATTATTCCGTTATGAGCATGGGCTAACTAGCCTCTCGTACTAATCACAAAGTGAGTGAGATAACAGCCAGTCGTCCATCTGATGCTTAAGTATTAACTTCTGTTTAAGAATACATTACCTAATAAATCATTGTTTTATAATAATAAAAGTATTTGTTTTAATATAAACGAGCCACCAAACAAAACTCTTGTTCCCATTATTTCTGAATGGGTTTCCTGTATTGACTCTTCTATTATTCTTACTCTCATAACTCTTTTCTTGAATGTGACCGTTTCTAGGACTGAACTTTTGGGCACACTTCCACCCATTTTCATGACCGTATTCCTGGTATTTCTCGCAATATGGAGTATTTTTCCTGATTAAACACTCATCTCTTGTATGTCCGAATTTCCCAAAGAACGAGCATTTGATGCTGGCCCTAGCATCCTTCTCTGGTAATCTTCTATTGTGGTATCTAATCTGTCTGCTCCCCTCACAACTCTCGTCTACCAATGCATACACCTGCCTCTGCTGTGATACCCTGAATACAGACTGATTTCCATGCATCAGCATATAATCTATTTCCGCAGCCTTGGTCACTAGCTCGTTTAAATTTCTCCCTTGCATCCTTAGCACCACGGCCCTTAAACTTGGTTCACTCAATCCTACTTTGAATGCAGTCTTTTACTGCCTTGTTCAATTGGTTTAACATCCCTTTCTATTCTGCTATGCAATCTTTCCCTCTGGATTCTATTGTGCTTAATCTTCTTGCAAATATTTGCAGTTTCTCCCCTGGCTCTTGAACGCATTTTGACAACTCTATTATGACTGAAGTCCTCCTTAGATAATTTGATTTAATTAATAAGTAAAATTTTTCAATAGTGGCAAATTGTATTCCCCTACATAATTTGAAGGCATCTCCATGTAATATCAACTTAACACAGTCTATAATATCTTGTAACTCGGCAGCACCTAACGCTCTAATTGCGAGATCGATAATTTGATTTAGTTAATAAGTAAAATTTTTCAATAGTGGCAAATTATATTCCCCTACATAATCCATGTAATCTCAACTTAACACAGTCTATAATATCTTGTAACTGAATCAATTTCCGAAAATAAAGGAACCAGATTATTCACGGTGTTAGCTATTTCATTTATTTTCATCTTGTTTTGTTTTATTGCAATGTTCTCATATATATTCCCGCCTTATTATTCTGCGTTAATTCATTAAGCCCGACGTATTACTTATTTATTTAATTTTTCCAATAAAACCAGTTAACTTCATGTGTTTTTTTATTCTTTTTATTAATACATACATATGCAATATACATGATTTTTTCCTTCGTTTATATTTTAATTCCTTTCTGTTAATGACGTCCATGATTCTTACTGCAACCGTCCTGCTCTGATTTCCGAAAGTTGTAGCATTTGCCATTCCATCTGTGGTCATCCTTCAGATATGGCTTCCTTAGTGATTGGTCCTTGGTTAGTCCATTTGGATCCTGGTTCATCTCCTCAAACCTCTATTGTTTTTTTTCTTCAATTTTTTTTTCTTCAAAATAAAAATCGTGACAACAAATGTTATAAATTCAGACAAAACTGAATTCTTAGGTAAAAAAAAAAGGTTTTAAACGAAACTTAACATTTATAAATACAAAACTTTATCCCTGCTATCCTCTTTCCCGAGAGGTGGTGGGTGATGGATCCGCCATCAATACTTATTTCTAGCAAGACCCACGTGGATCCTACTAACTCAATACAATTCCCAAAAAATTTTTCCCCAAAATCCATCTTGAGTTGACTCAACTCGCTTGTCTGAATAAACTGAACTCCCAAGAACCTTTATACATACAACATCGAGTTTGTACTTCTATAAACACGGAATTGAACTTCCCTGTTTAAAAACAATAAGGTAAGGTACGAGAGGTATGCTGTTAGATTGGTGATGGCAAGATTGCCTTGTAACGAAAACCAATGCCTCAATCGGCTCTTATATTTTATAGCAAAAATGCCGCTCTAGAAAAAAGTAAAAAAAAAAAATAAAAACCTTAATTAACTCTCGTTAGAGTTAAAAATCCGAAATGTTTTAAGTTTTAACAATAATTTTCGTTTGTGTTATAAGACTCCTTTTTTATATAACATTCTCACTTCCGATATTAGATTCAGTATTTTATTGTTAATTTCTCTAACCCCGGAAACATTGGCCAAATATTCCAACAAACACATGAATCTGTTGGGTATCGGGTTTGGTTTTGTTTGTTTTGCAATTACACCAAGCACTTGGAACTTGTTGTAATTGACTTTCTGCTGTGATTATCGCAACAAGCACTTGAACCTGTTACGATCGAAGCCTACCAATTGATTTCACAAAATTTTTTTTGTTATGTTTCATTGAGACATTTTATTTTATAATTTTTTTTTTTTAAAAACATCCTTGATGTTACCGTGAACAAAAAGGATCCTACCGGCTGCGTCAAAAATGTTGGGATCCTCCTTGTGAGCATACCCGTAGGTCCTTAGTCGTGGCCCTAAAGTGAAGTGCTATCTGATTAAAAACCTTATGCGTCTTTCCTCCAATAGGAAAGATCGCATCCTACAACAATTTCCCGTTACCGTTAAAAAAAATGTTACGTTAAAAAAAACGTTACCTTATATTTAACGAGCAGGGTAGCTGCCAAATGAATAGGCAGCCGTGAGGTTGCCAAATGAATAGGCAGCCGTGAGGTTGCCAAAAGATTTTGGGTGTGTATTATAATGGCTCACCAGCCGATTGTATACTTATTTTAATTGAAACACTCACTATCTGACTTAGTACGCTCGTTGTTTTCCCATCAACTGAACCTTTATTTAGAAGAGACCAGATATTTATATCATATCTGGGCTCGCTTCTTCTTATTAATTTTGTTACATACTTAAGTTAAGCTTATCGATTAATTTGCTATACTTAACACTTATTTTATTTCGCAATACTTTACAATGGTTTAGTTTCATAATTTTCATTTCACAAAACATTTCCCAAACAAACCCGGAACATTCTTAGTTAAATTATATCCACATACAAACAAACATACATACATTGTTTATTGAGCTTTGGCAATTATGCATTTTCAGTTGGTCACAAAATAGCGACCAACAGCTGCATGAAATAAAGTAGATCAAATATCGAGTTCACTGCTTGTACGATATTTCCCAATTTCATCAAACAGTAACGCGACTCAGGTATCAGGCGCATAGCGTCGTTGACCTGTGTGGCATTATTTTGTTAAGTCATCATACGTATTACTAATTGCTACTATAACTTAAGCACGTGCTCTGAAGTGCTTCTGTTTGTCGTAATCGGATCATGCCTAGTATCATGAGTTGAGGTAGTTCGGTGCTTAAAGCAATTTGTGCTGCGTTTTATTTTACTATCTGTTTATGCATACCGAATTCATGATCAAGGTTAGTCGATATTTGCTATCGGCATTAATTTATTAAAGTTTTTATTGGTTTGTGACGACTGAATCACAACAGTAGAGTGTGTGGCCCTTACGCCAGAGAACCCTGGTTCAAATCCCATCTTGCCACAGAAAGTTTTCTCAATTGAATTAATTTCTCTGTGCGGCCGTAACCTCTGCAGACAATGGCAAACCTCTGAGAGTAAAAACTGCTATAAAAAGCTTCTTGAGTTTGGAGTCGCCATAAAACTTGTAGGTCCAGTTCTCGATCATTTGTGTTCAAACATTTCACAACTCGCACAACGCAATTGATTACAAAAAGCTCGGTTAAAGTCCTTTCAATGGCTGAAATGGCCATTTCCCTTTTTTTTTATTTTTCATGGAATGCAGACGTGATGAATGACACAGACGATTGCATAGGATATATTGCATTGCAAGTTGCATTAAAAAAGTGGAAATAAAAGAGTTTGGATGAGAAGTGGTTTAAGAAAAAAAAATGACCTATCGGATGAAACTCTTAAAAGTGTTAAAATTTTTGAAACACTTCAACAATAAACTCTGCCAAAAATTCTCTGTCCTATCCAATTTTTTTTTCACCGCTTCTTTGTTTTCTGCAGACATGAATACCGCACGAAAAAAACAAACGAACTGCCAAAAGATTGTCAATCAAACCTTTATACCTACGACACATTGGCAGACTTAAACTTGTTTAAATCGCTTTTCTAGTTTCTCTGCTAAACTATGTTTAGAACTCGTTTAGTCAAATTTAGTTTCCAAAAGTCGTTTATCGCAGCTGAACGAGTTTTAACAGCTGATTTGTACATTCCTCTTTCTACATTTTCGTTGATAACTACTGTGCTCTCACTCGAGCACACGCACTGGTTTTACACACGCACGATTATAGTGTTGTTCGCTTACCCATTGCATTTATATTTTTCGTTATTTTCTTAAACTAGTTGAGAAAAATAATGAGTGTGTCATCCCCAATGGTTATATTTTAAACTAAAAAAGATAATCAATATTACCTATGCCAATGTGCCAAAGCTATTACACACATAAAGCCGCTGGACAAGCACTGGAAAATATCAAAATAATTTTATTTTGGTCAATCAAGATAGCAACCAGTTTAAGTGATGCATACAAGCAAATATTCAATAATATATCAATATATAAATGATTGATGTCAAAAAATTGACCGTCCAAGGTCCGCAAAGTGAATAGCCTAAATCTACACGTACACATGATTGATTGACCGTGTAAAGTCCGCATTAAGAGCTTTCCTGTGTATCATAGTGCTATTTCTTTCTGCTCAGTGCGAATTGGAATATCTATTTTGTCGGTAGGGTAGTGCCACTTGTCTTTTTCATTGTTGAAGCTAGCCAGTATTGCCAAATAGTCCGATGTATTGGATTTGTTACGATTTTCAGTGGCGACATGTTATAACTTTGAAAACTTCGATGTTCGACAATTTGTCGAAAAACAGAATACTTCAAAAAGTCACGAAATATCACAAAATGTTAATCTGTTATCGGATTTTACTCAAAATTTACAAAAAATTCATTAATAGATTAAAAAATAAAGTACTGTTAAAATTCTTTTTTTGAACATTCTCAGGTTCTCTGACACTTGCGAACGAACAAATACTGCAAATGTTGAATTGAGCAAAAAAATAAAAAAAACCAAAAAAGCTTTCATGCAATTGCAGTAAAAATGTCAAACATATATAAGTATTTTACTCAATATTGTATTTAACATTATTTAAACTATATATTATTTTGCAACTATATACTTTTTAGCTGCTTATTGGAATTTCAGAAGTAAAATTTTTTGGAAAAAAGCAAATATCAATAAATTTTGTTATGTTCTAAAAAATTGCAAGTGTTTAGAATACTGCAAGTAAAGTGAGTTCTGATTATAGTGATCTTATTTATAGAGAAGATTCTAATGTGTTTTTTAAGAAAATTTTGTGTGAATTTTTTAATCAATGGAATATTCAGTGTGATTATTTAAGAATTTAATTCAAAGAATCCACGGAAAATATTTATAATTTCCCCTTGGAATAGGATTTTTTGAAAAATTTGCTAAGTACCTATGTTTGGAGCAGACTGTGTCTGGTACAAAAAAGTAACATGATTAAAAACAGCTTTTAAACAAATAAAACAGCAATTTGAAAACTTTTGTTATATACTAATTATTAATGCTGCAAGTAGAACCCTTTAGAAAATCTAATGTTTTCAATCTGAGATATGATGAGAATTAAAACGTTGGAAATAGAAATGAAAAGGTCGGTGAGAGGTTTGGG
Organism: Coremacera marginata; assembly: GCA_914767935.1. Classification (NCBI taxonomy): domain Eukaryota; kingdom Metazoa; phylum Arthropoda; class Insecta; order Diptera; family Sciomyzidae; genus Coremacera; species Coremacera marginata. Next base: position 102,286,811 of record OU612047.1, read on the forward strand.
TTTTTTTATATGCTTAAGTTAATATGTCTTACCAGCTTCTAGGTTTAATTATAAGTGTGCTTAATACAAAGTAGCTAGAAATTAGGTAACTTCGTTATTACGATAGTATAAAGGAAAATTAGAATCAATAAGAACAAGATAGGATTTTTTAGCACAGCATTTAGAGCCATCTAGTAGGATCATAGAATAGTAACTATAATTTGACGTGAACATTGCCGCCCGCCTTGCGGTATTGCTGTTGAATCCAAAAAATAAATTACAATGATATACTTAAGGATTAAATTCAATAAGATTACAGTTTTAATGATAATTCAATTCATGATAAGTAAATAAATAAATTTAAAATATATTAAAAATAATTAGTGCATTTGCATTTTAATTCAGATTCTGTTAGAGCAAGGCAGTGCATATTGTGTTAAAATAGTAAACTAATAGGTTTTAGTTAGCGCATGAACCGAAATTTATATAACCAAAAATGGTGTTTTGTGATATAGGGAGACCATTGTAGCTCGGAATAATCCCTGGTAGCAGAATCTTGGAATATAAGTCAGCACCCAGTACCAAGGATATGGCACCGGAGCAAAAGAAAGTTGGATCTGCTAGTGTAATGATATGAAACGCGGCATTGACTGTGGAATCCACAGATTTTGGAGGAACGGGTTTTGTCAAACGGTCCTCGACTTTCATGATCGCTTCAATTTTAATTTTACGATCAGAGTGAGCGCGTATCATTAGTGAGCAAATGGTTTCGCAAACGATTGTTGTGGTTTTAGTCCTTAAAGTCTGCACCATCGAACTGGAGATACGACTGACAGAAGTGCAAGGATCAGTAAGTGCCCTAGCGGTGTGAAGATTTGCATCAACTTGGAGTTTAATCACAGCCGTAGGATATAAAGGAACTGCGCGTTGTAGCAGTATGGAAGAAAACGTGTTAGGCAATTCAGGAGCTAGCGTCGATACGCACAAATCATTATTTTTTCGTGGACGATCGTAGATAAGTAGAAGCGTATGGTGGTCTTGCTGACAGTAATGGCAACCGGATTTGGAAATACAGGAACCTCGAGAATGTTTGTGTGCCAGACAATTTGAACAATACTTATTAAGAGAACTGCTCGTAGCCGCTTTTTAGTATTCATTGCTAGGAACTTGTTACAATCTTGAAGTGCATGATAACACATGCAAACTTTACATTGAAATGACATCTTTTTTGATGAGTGATTATTACCCTTTTTGTTGGTACCCTTTCTCTTACTTGCATCTGGTTGCATCTTCTTGCTGCTTACTTTCGCCATAACGGGCGCTAAGAAAATAATTTTTTTAAATATGTAAAGTAGACCGGATGTAAAAATGTAATATTATGTGGAAGGAAGAACGACGAGCTTTACTATGGGTCTAGTAATTGTACCACAGGCAGTTGGTACATCAGCAACACGAACTTTTCCGTCACAGCCTGGATAAACTTTTGTCACGCGGCCTAGTCGCCATTCATTAGGAGGCAAATTTTCATCTCGAATAACGGCCATAGAATTGGTACTTAGATTTTCCTGAGGTGTCTTCCACTTGTTTCGCTTATGAAGTACCGTCAGATTCTCGTTTTTCCAACGAGTACAGAAATGTTGTGGGAGGGCCTTAAGGCGTTGCCAACGATTGATTACGGAGACTGCTTCTTCATTTATTTTCGGTTCAATCGGAGCAAGCAGTGGACTGCTGATGAGGAAATGGCCAGGGGTTAGTGCAGAGGTATCGGTGGGATTCTCTGACATCGAGGAAAGTGAGTGGGAATTAAGACATGCTTCGATTTTTGCAAGCAAAGTTGAAAATTCTTCAAAGGTGTACCTGAAGGAACCAGCAACCTTGCGAAAATGAGTTTTAGAGAATTTCACTCCAGCTTCCCACAACCCTCCCATATGTGGAGCTCCAGGTGGAATAAATTGCCGGGATAAGTTCTGATGGCTAAAATTCGCTGATAATGTAGATCGTGAAACAATGAGAAAATCGCGCGCCAGTTCCTTTGATGCACCTACGAATGTTTAACCATTATCTGAATAGAGCTCACTAGGACAACCTTGTCGAGAAACGGAGCGGCTGAAAGCGGCGAGGAATGCTGAAGTTGTGAGAGCAGTAGCAGCTTCTAAGTGAATAGCCTTCGTTGAAAAACAAACGAAGACACATACATATCCCTTAGTTATGAGGCAAGCTCTACCTGTGTAGTTTTTGATTTCAAATGGACCAGCGAAATCAAGTCCGGTGCGAGCAAAAGGACGAGTAAAAGTTGTACGCTCTGCATGTAAACTCCCATTAATTGTTTTAGCAATCTTTTGCTTTTATTTAGAGCTATTAATAGTGCTCTTTATCCTTTTCTTTACTTTTGCTATCCAAAATTGTAAACGAATCAAGTTTAGCACAAGTTGGTTACCTCCGTGAAGCGAGATATGGTGGGTGAACTGGACTAATAAGTGTGTTAACTGGCAATTATAAGGGAGGATGATAGGGTGACGTTCATCGTACGACAACACTGGTGAGGAAACAAGCCTTCCTTTGACTCGGAGTACTTACGTATCATCAAGAAATGGATTAAAATTGAGTAAAGAGCTGGAGGAGAAAATTGGCTTATTTTTCAATAAACACTGATATTCCTCGGGATATCCAACCTTTTGTCAAAGAATAATAAGATTTTTTTAGAATTAATAACTTCAGCACTAGTTATGTCTACAGACAAGTGAGAAAATGTTGTCCTTTTAATTGGAAGAGTTCTATTATAAAACCTGAACAGATAAGAAATGACTCCAATTGCTTTGGAAAATGAGGAAAACAGTTCAAGAATATCTTCAAATTGGTCGAAAAAAGTAATGTTGGACTTAACGGTTTTAATTTCTTCATGGATATTAAAATTTGAGTCTACGGACACCTTTGGCCAGAAATCTTTGTAAAGTTTAAGCCAACTTGGGCCATGCCACTACAACTCGTTATCAATGAGATCCTGAGGTTGCATGCCTTGGCTCGCTATGTCTGCAAGATTATTACTGGATCCAATATGAAGTCAATTTGTTGGACCAACACTTTGTAGTATTTTCGAAACTCGATTAGCTACAAAGGTTTTCCATTGAAATGGTGGTTTTTGAATCCAATCAAGTACAATTGTTGAGTCTGTCCAGAAGAAAGATTTGAACTCGTTAACATTAAGTTGTGAAATAAGAGAATCAAACATGTCAGCAAGAGAACAGCACCACATAATTCTAATTTCGGAATCGATATAGTTTTCACTGTCGCAACGTTATTCTTTGACATGAGTAAATGCGTAGAAACAGGTTCAAATTTTGGAATAATACGAACATATATTGTGGCGGCGTATGTTTTCTCAGATGCATCACAAAATGAATGAATCTCCAAATCGTAATCTGGACTACAAGCAATCCATCTCGGAATTTTAATGTGATTGATTTGTGGAAAGTTTTGAAAGAAATTTTGCCATATTTGAAGTAAATTTTTAGGTAAGTTTTTATCCCAATCAATCCGCGCTAACCAGATTTGCTGCATGAGCACTTTGGCTAAAACAATGCACGGAGCAAGCCAACCTGCAGGGTCGAAAAGTTTGGAAATTTGTGATAAAACTTTGCGTTTTGTAAATGTAGACCCTTGCGGAAGTGGCTGTGTAAAGAAGTAGAATATGTCCATTGCACGCCTAATGTTTTAGCATTGCTGCTTTCGTCAATTTGAAGGAAATCTTCATTCAGAAGATGTTCCCGTGGAAGGCTTTTTAGTTAATGCTTGGAATTAGATGTCCATTTGTGCAGCGTGAACCTTGCTGAAATAAGAGCGCTTTTTAGCTCATCTCGGCAAAGAATGGCAGAATGCAAATCATGTCCACCTGCAAGCACATCATCTACATACATGGTCGTACGTAAGATATTGCTAGCTAGTGGGTAGGACTGCTCAACATCATTTGCAAGTTGGAGAAGAGTTCGAATAGCTAAATATGGAGCGCAATTAACACCGAATGTAACCGTTTTTAGCTCGAAATCTTTTATTTCATCATGAGGAGAATCTCGAAATAGGATTCTTTGAAAAGGAGTATTGTTAGGGCCTACAAGAATCTGACGGTACATTTTTTGAATATCAGCATTAAATACAAACCGGTAGAAACGCCACTTTAGAATCAAAATAGTGAGATCAGTTTGTAAAAGTGGACCTAAATAAAGTAAATCGTTTAAACTATCAGGTTGGCAACTAAGTGATTGCGGATTTTTTTTAGAAATGAAAGACAATTTTTTCATGGATCCAAATAACTTTATTCTGTAATGTATTGCCCATTTTGAGCAATGACCTTTTGCCATCTTTCAGGCAGCATCATAATTCCACCTTCATAAAACTTCTGGTTTTTATCAGCAAAAAACTGAACCAGGTACGATTCGACATCATTATTATTATTGAAATTTTTACCATTCAAGGATTTTTGCAAAGATCGAAAAAAAAGTAATCAGATGGTGCAAGGTCAGGACTATATGCTAGATGTGGCAAAACATCCCAACCAAGCTCCAATAATTTTTGCCGAGTGACCAAAGATGTGTGTGGCCTGCATTGTCCTGGTGGAATACAACACCTTTTCGATTTGTCAATTCGGGCCGCTTTTCTTCAACTGTATTGTTCAATTTTGTTAGTTGTTCAATGTAGACATCTGAATTGATCGTTCGGTTGGGTAATAAAAGTTCAAAGTAGACAATTCCTTTGTAATCCCACCAAACTGATAACATAACTTTCTTTTGATGAATATCAGCTTTTGATGTTGTTTGAGCTGGTTCACCTGGCGTGCTCCACGATCTTTTCCGATTGACATTATTGTAAAAAACCCATTTATCATCACCGGTTATCAATCGTTTTAAAAATGGATCATTTTCATTACGTTTCTTTAACAAATCGCAGATGTTAATTCGTTGTGTTAAATGATTTTCTTTCAATTCATGAGGAACCCATATATCGAGTTTTCGTACATAGCAAAGTTGTTTTAGCGATTTTCAATGCATATATGTGATACATGAAGCTTCTCTGCAATCTCAAGTGTTGTACTGTGACGATCCGAATCGATTATTGCTTTGATTTGGTCGTCATCAACTTCAACTGGACGACCAGAGCGTTTTTCATCTTTGAGTGAAAAATCACCAGAACGAAATTTGGCAAACCAATTTTGACACTGTCGTTCTTTTGCTGCGTCACCATAAACAGCACATAACTTTTTGTGAGCATGCGAAGCGTTTTTTCCTTTCTGGAAATACGAAAGACGAAAACGTTGGTTTTGATTTTCCATTTTTCAACAGACGCCAAGCAAAAACTACACAACCGATCAAAAAATTTTTTTTTTCTGATTGACAGTTGAAGTACCAACTATCAAATAACAAAATGTGACATTTCGATTACGTCAGCAAACCTAGAAATTCAACTAAAGCCATCTATGAGTGAAATCCGCAATTACTTTGTTGCCAACCCAATATTTCGATTTGAGGAAGGGCTTGAAGCACTGAACACCACTCGAACCTTTGTCGATGAACTTTCTGCTTTGATAACTGCATGGTGAGGCAAATAGTAGTGGGATGGAAAATTTGTGGAATTTGGTATGTATTCTTGGACAACCCCATCATATTGGGTTTTGATATTTGGATTTTTGCACAGTCTAGATTCATTTCTAAGAAATTGTGAGAGAGCTATGGATCGTGAGTTTGAAACTCGAGTTTCAAAATATTTGGAAAATTATCTTTGAAAGGAAGTGATACAATGTAACGGTCATTTTCACATCTTTTCGTAGTACGTGAATAGTTTTCTTCACAAAAACGATCTGAGTCGTTCAAAAATGGTTTTTTGGGAAGATGTTCCACCTCCAAAAAACGAGAAATCTCTTTGCCAAGAATGAAACGATACAAGATGGAGTTGATTTGGCTTGATTTCTCACTGGACCGGTTAAAATCCACCCAAATATGGTCTTTTGAGCAATCAAAGAGTCACATATATTGTGTTTGATGCCTTCGAGCATAATGGATGGGAAGAGATCACCACCAATTAAAATGTCAATGTGTGAACTCTTGAAAAACGCCTGCTAATTTAAAATTTGTAAGATTGACAAATACCTGCGAAACAATAGAACAAGTTGGAAGGTTTCCAGTGAGATGTGAAAGAACTAGTGCAGTCGCCTCGATAGAAATATTATGATCATTAGAAGAGCCCAGAATAAATTAGCAAACTTTTTGAGATTTCACTGAAGTAGCGTTGTTTAATCAAGATATTTGAGCTTGTATTGCTTGAAATGGAAGTTTTAATAACTTGCATAGTCTCTCGGAAATGAAAGTTCCTTCAGATCCAGAATCAATTAGAGCCCGAGCAGAATATCTGGTACCTAAGTGGTGTATGTAAACCACTGCTGTACCCAAAAGAACTTCTTTTAATCTAGAAGGGAAGCAATTTTGAATGGAAGTGGAAGGAAGTGATTCATGAGAAGTGGACTATATTTGTGTCGCAAGTGCATGTTGTATGCTAGAATTTTTAGAATTAGAACTTTGAGGGTTTTGCGAGAGGTACTGTGAATTTACATGAGAACTATTTGTTGAATTTATACTGGAATCCTTGACAGAGGACCGATGCAGAAGCGTGTTGTGTCTTTTGCTGCACAAAAAACAATTAAATGCGATTTTACAATATTTAACTGCATGAGCCCGCGCAAAGCAATTGATGCATAGTCCATATTTTTTTACACATGCCAATCTTTCATCAGAATTCATTTGTAAAAACTTTAGGCATTTTCGAATTGTATGTTGCTCCTTGGTACAGATCTTGCATGGAGGATTCGCAACACTGGAATGATAAGCATTTAATTTGCTTGGAGAACTTCGAGCCTTACTTTTAGGCTCAAAAGGTTTTGGATTCGAGGAACCAGAAAGCCTGATGTCGGACACTGTTTCCAGCGTTTGATAACGGCTGGTCAAGAAAGAATCCAACTCAGCCCATTTTGGAATTTGAATTTTGTTTTTTAAAGACTGCTCCCAAAGAGCTAGAGTGGCATCCGGAAGTTGAGTAGAGCAAAGGAAAATTAATATAGAGTCCCAACTTTTAATATCAATATCATAAAGCTTAAGTGCAGAAATGCAACTATTGATGTCGCGTTGGAGCTTTTTTATTGCACTACTGGACTTAGAGGATACTGATGGAAGGTTGAACAGAATTTTTCGTTGACTATCAACTACTTTTTTCTCAAACCAGGCAATTTTCAGATTCTGCCAGGCAATTAGAAAACCTTCATTGGTCAATGGGGATTTTTTGACGGGCTTCACCTCTCGTCTTTTGGCTTAAATGGAATAACCTTTCCACCGGACTTAGACGGTTACTGTTAATATAAATAGCAGTGAACATATCACGGAATGAAGGCCATGACAAATAGTCACCAATGAAAATGTCCGTGTCGCAAGGCGGCAGGTGAAAACGACTTAAAGAAATAGATGTTGTTGATGCTGATGGAGATGGAGCAGTAAGCTGCTGGATAAATTCATCCATTTTTGCAACACAGCGAACATAAGTCTGGCATGTAGTACGGTACCGTGACTTGACTCTTTCCAGATCGATATCGTTTTGGTCTTCATCACTAGAATGAAATTCCTTGAGACACACTTGATAGGCAGTTTTAAAATTAGCCCAAATGGATTTCATCTCTTCTCAATGCACTTCTAGAGAATGAGATCAAAAAGAAGCTAAAGTTGACTCGTTAAAGTCAGCTTCGAATTCAACTATATGGTCAGTTACTTGAATAAAGGACTCTAATGGAGACATGGCGCGATAAATAAGTATGAAGAAGCAGTAGCAAATGAATATTGAGAAATTTGTTATGTTGAAAATATTTTACTTAAAACAACCAAGAAATAAACTCATCTTCACTTGACTTATTTTATTTCAGAATTTTACCTTCATTTAAGAAACAAATCAAGGAAACAAATCAAAGGAACAATCGAAAAAAATCGAACAATCGAAATCAAATGGAAGAAACCAAGAAATGTTTAATATTTAAACACAAGAATGTATAAATATATGAAAGCATGAAAAAATGAATAAAAAACAATTTTAATATCAGCACCGACGAAACTTTCCAAAAATTTGGCAAATACCTTTAATTTTGATTTTTGGCTTAAAAGTAATCTAAAATATATTTTTTTTCCTCAATTTAACGAAATGTTGCCAATTATGTAGTAAAATGTTTTTTGTTCCCAATGTAATGTCTGAGTAATGCGTTTATAGTATTAGAATAAATGTAATGGGTTGGTAATGTGTTGGAAGGTGTTAATATTCGCAGTGTAATATCTTAGCAAAGAATAAATGTAATGCGTAAGTAATGTAATACCTTAGCGTAGAATAAATGCAATGCGTAGGTAATGGGTAGGAAGGTGTAAACACTCGATATGTAATGCCTTAGCATAGGAATGAACGAAATGAGTGTGTAATGGATAGAAAATTATTATCATTAGAAATGTAATATCTGCGCAAAGAGATCAATGTAAGGAGTAGGTAATGTGTAAGAATGTGTTAACATTTGAAATGCTATAGCTTAGCATAGGAATAAATGTAATGCATAGGTAATGGGTAGAAAATTATTATCGCTAGAAATGTAATACCTGCGCAAAGAGATCAACGTGATGAGTAGGAATGTGTAGGAATGTGTTAACATTTGAAATGCAATACCTTAGCATAGGAATAAATGTAATGCGTAGGTAATGGGTTGGAAGGTGTTAACACTCGGTTTGTAATGCCTTAGCATAGGATTAAATGTAATGCATGGTAATGTGTAGGAATGTGTTAACATTTGAAATGAAATACCTTACCATGGAAATGTAATGCGTAGGTAATGTCTAGGAATGTAAAAACATTCGCATTGAAATACCTTAGCATAGGAAAAAATGTAAGTTTCAAGTTCGACTGCATTAATTTTGTTGTTGTTTTCTGCAGATTTTTTTGTGAAAAAAAATTTTAAATCAAATCTTTGCGAATATCGAAACTTGGTTTTTTTTTTAAGAAATTATTTTTGCGAATATCAACCCTTGCAATTAGAAGCAAGGGTATAAACTTTGTAACTTCGAAAACAATCGCGGCAAAAAATTATCAGATCACTTTCAACTTGTTGAATTTAAAAAATGTTGCTAGTCTGTCGTTGAACAGAAACCGTATAAACATGTAAAATGTTGCGAAGCAAAATTATGTTTGCAATAAAGCAACATCTGTAGTGAATGCTGCACACAACAACAAATTAAAGAAACATAAACCAGAGTGGAGACTTTTTTTGCTCAATTCTGTTAACATACATATAATAATTTTAACAGAGCTAATGCAAACCGGGATTAAGAAATAACTATTAGAATTAACACACATGGATGAAACTATGTACATTCACCGAGAAAAAAGCTTATGTTAAATTGAAAAAAAACCTAGTATAATTTATAAGATGGTTTTGGCAGTTTTCAGCCACCCAAGTACTTTATCAAAACGCCTAAGTTTTACATGTTGACTTGTCAATTTTTATTGGGTGATAAATTAACCAAGTATTTGGTAATTTTTTATACACTACTTAAAAAAAAAAATTGAATCTAAAAAATATAACTTTTTTCGAGTTTTGGTTTTTTGTAGTTTCCTTTTTTTTTTTAAGCTACCGCCTTGTTCTGTGATTTGCTTGACTGAGAAATTGGCAACAACACAAATTTTTCTTTTATCAACACCGTTTTTTTCTAAGAAATTAATAACTTCTCGTCTTTTCTTGCTGCTTGACGTCTATTATAACAAGAACATTAAAATTAATTAAATATCAAAATATCAAAGTATCAAATACAAAAATTTTACCTTCGCATGCCGTTGAGATTCGAACCCACACTAACCGATAGCATTGTATATGAAGCCACTACACTAGCTTCGAGCCAAACTCCTTCGTTACGCTGAGTGATTAATTCAATATTAATTACAACTGAAGCTATGCTGCAGCTATCAACTGAATACTGCGACATACTGCATCTGTTAATACAGCATCTGTTAACATATATGAATCAAATATTTTTTTTTGGCAGGGTATCGAAGTACGTGCTTTCAAAGCAATGTATTAAACAATAAATTGCTTAGGTGAGCGATGGACTGGCACCAAAAGTTCCAGGGTTCGATTCCGCACGGCAGGCAAATAAAGTTTCAATGAATCTATTGAATATTTGAGCACTAAGAAAACAAAAAACTTAATAATAAAGGGTATTCATGTAAAGCGGTAAGCTTTAAATTTAAATTTTTTGCTTATATATTAGTTGTTGCAAAAGTTATAAAATCTCTAAACTTTTTCTGATTTGCTTGCGCACTCTCACCTCCGATAACCATACCAAAATCAATATATTGGACTATATGACAACTCTACATGACCAACTTTCTTAGATATGAAATGATTGATTGAAATGGTTGATTTGCAGATATTCATTTATAATTTGCATCTATAGGCCATATGCCGTGAACTAATCAATCAGCCAATAATTAAAAAAATAAAGAAATGGTTGAGATTTTTTTTCTATTTATAATCTAAAGGCTTTTATGTAAAAGGTTTCCCGTCAATTTTAATATTTGTCCAGATTTTTAAAATAAAGGTTATATTTTATTTATATTTTATTTATATTTTATATATATTTTATATATATTTTATATATATTTATTTATATTATTATTTATATTCGTTAAGAGCTTTCCTTGAATTCGTAGGTCATCTCTTTTTGCCTAATGTATGTTCACATATCTAGGTTGTGTATCTCTTCAAAGATTTTTTCTTATCTTGCGTAGTCAACACGACAGAGGGAATAAGACAAATACAAATGCTAATGCCGTCACTACTCAAAAGGCTAAAAAAAAAGTTTATTGATCAAATTATCCAATAAATTATCCCTTCAAACTTTTAACACAAAAACCAAACGAGAAATATGAAAGCATAGTTTCAGGTGTTAATATATGCGAAACAATTACTAAATTTAGAGGATCCTTTTTCAAAATAAGTAATTGAGGACATTTTAATCAAAATTTTGTAAATTTTATCATGAAGGTCAGACAGTTTATTAAAGCCAAACTCAAAAATGTAACTAATATATGGAATTCGAAATACAATTAACACGATTTTTCTCACTTCAGCCCGAATTTCTATACCAAGAACGATAGACCCGGGCTTGAGGATACCACCAGTCGATTTTCCGTATGAAGATTGATTTTTGAGCAAAAATCCAGGATGAGAACTTTTGTTTCGTAGCAGGTTTATCTAAATCATAGATCTATTCATGAAATTTTATTCATGATTAAGAAATTTCATATAAAAATCACATTTTTCGCAATTCGGCTAAGATTTCGCTACCAAGGACGACAGGCCGGAGCGAACCTTCAGTCGATTTTACTGAAAAAAAATTTTGCTGAACTGAGTATTTCACGGCGCAGTGAAAGAACGCCTAAATGAAGTAAGTCCCAATGAAATAAATGCCAAAAAAGATGAAATAACTCCTAAGTCAGATAACGAAATATGTGCCAAAATGAATGAAATAACTCCCAAACGAAAAATGAAATAAGTCCCAATTTTTTGGAAATTATGGCATTACGAATAATTCCCAGCTTGAAAAATTAAATAAATCACAATAAAATAAGTCCCAAAATAAAAAATAAAATAACTCCCAATCGATGGAATAAATCTATAAAGAATTTAATAAAATTAGTACCGCATTATAAATAACTTATGTGTAGTAACGAGCAAAAGATGTAATGTGGGGACGCGGTCCGGTCTCGGTCTCGACACATCAAAACAAATTATTTATTTTGATAATAACGACGATAGTTTACCTTCTCATAAAACTCGATGTTTATTAATACCAATTGCTTGAAACATCCAATCGGTACTATGATAAATGTTCCATCTATTAAAATTTTTCGGGTGTTGCTATTTGGAATATTTTCCTTGATGTGAGTAATTGTTTTTTATTTATATATTTATTTATTTATTTATTTATTTATTCATCAAACAGAGTTGTTCTCTTATAGACTACTAATTATCGATAAATCACAATTTGTAAATTAACTACTAGGTTAGGTTAGGTAAGAAGGGTCGTGCACCGTTACCGGCGCTTCCGCGGGGCCTATAGGTCCATTGCGAATCCATTTTTTATATTTGTGGTACCAAGTTAAACCATTGTTCCGATTTGTTCCTCAAACCATCCTGTGCTTTTTATGAACCTCCAGATGTCTAGCAGTGGTGTGTTCACCAACTATTCCAAGTCTTTGAAAAATCTGTTCCCCATATGTCGGAGTCGACGATTCTGTAGACTTGGACATTCGCATTGTAGGTGAGTTATTGTTTCTATTTCCTCCGGGTCTTTGCAGCTCCGACAGAAGTCTGGCGCTGTTATACCTATTCTATTGGCCATTACCCCAATGGGGCAATGACCCGTTAGAACTCAAAAAAGGATCCGGATTTCCCGTTTGACCAAAAGCAGAAGGCTTCTAGTTCTTTTCTCATTTAGCTCAGGCCAAAGCCTTCGAGATATGTTGCAGTCTTCTCTGGAAGCCCAGTTTGTGTTGGCAATATCTCTGGCTTTTAGTTCTATACTCCTTTTGACGACGCCTATTGGAATGTGCACATCTGTGTCAGCTCTGTTTGTACTTGCGGTTACTCCACGCCTTGCCAGTTCATCTGCTGCGTCGTTCCCTTCAATATTGCTATGTCCGGGAACCCAGCAGAGAGTGACATTGTGGGTATTGCAGATACTGTTCAGTGCAAGTTTACAGTTTTGCACCGTTCGAGCCTTCGTCGTTTTACTGTTCAGTGCTTTGATGGCCGCTTGGCTATCCACAAAAATTACTACTTTTGTGGGGGTAAGATTTTTCCTGTAAATGGCCTGTGCAGCTTTTTCAATAGCATATATTTCTGCCTGAAAAACGCTACAGTAATCCGGGAGCTTGTACACTCTTTGATTTGCAGCGTTTCACAGTATACACACGATCCAGTTCCGTTTTCCATTTTGGAACCATCAGTATATAAATGGAGATTGCCGTAGGATTCTACAGCCGTTTCTTCCCATTCTTGTCTGCTGGGAATGGATGTGGTGTATTCTATACCGAATCTCACACTGGGTATGATATATTCGGTTGCTCTTTCTGATTCCTCGGTTCCAAAGAGATTTAGAATAGATGCATGTCCGAATGTGCTGCTTATCAGGCTCGTGATTCGTTGAGGCGAATCGCGCTCTTGGTCGCCGAACATTTAAGGAACTCTTCTATGGAAAGAAGCTTTAGCATCATATCTAGACCCGCCTGTGGTGTAGATCTCATGGCTCCTGTTATTCCTATGCACACTAACCTTTGAACTCCTGTTAGTTAGGAAGCTAAGGTAGCTTTTTTTATGCGTTATCGTCCACCATACGAGAGAGCCGTAGGCAAGAATGGGTCTCACGATCGCTGTATACATCCAGTGGGTTATGTGCGGTCGCAGTCCCCATTTCCTGCCAAATGTCCTCTGACAAGCGTACAAAGCGCACAGTGCTTTTTTCCTTTCCTCTGTGTTGCGTTTCCAGCTCAGCTTGTTATCAAGGATAATTCCAAGGTATTTGGCTTCCGTGGAGAGCTTCAGAGTTACTCCGTTAAGTTTCGGTAATGTAACTTTCTACTTTTCTTCTTCTTGTGAACAGAACGAGTTCGGTCTTTACTGGGTTAACACCAAGTCCATTCGATTCTGCCCACCGCGATAGCTCATTCAATGCCGCAGACATTAGTTCGCTAATTGTTTGCAGGTATTTCCCGCATATTAGGATGGCAACGTCATCGGCATAGGCTACCACTTTTGTTCCTCCAGTTGTGAGTGTAGTGAGAAATTTGTCAACCACAATCAGCCAGAGAAGGGGGAATATGACTCCTCCTTGCGGTGTGCCTCTTGTGACTTCTTTCCTCACAACGCTCATTCCCATTTGTGAGCTTATACGTCTGCTATTGAGCATTTTATAAATCCACTGGGTTATTTTACTGTTAACTCCTTTGTCTACTAAAGCATTTCTTATGGAATCTGTATTTACATTGTTAAATGCGCCTTCGATATCTAAAAACGTTGCAAAAGTATATTCCTTGTGATGAAGGGTTCCTTCTACGACCGAAACCACCTCATGCAGTGCCGTTTCTACCGATTTACCCTTAAGGTAGGCATGTTGTACACTACAGAGATTATTATCGTTCACAGATTCTCTTATGTGAAGATCTATTATTCTCTCTAATAGTGTATCGGTTTCCCAGCTTTAGGAATGAAAACAACTCGCACTTCTCTCCAAATTTTTGGAACATATCCTGTCTTGAGGCAGCCGGTGAAGATTGCTATAAGCCAGGGCATGATGCTAGGAAGGGCATGTTGCATCATGGCCGGTAGGATACCATCTGGCCCCACAGATTTGTAGGGCTTGAAGGATCCGATCGACCATTCTACAGTTGACCTTGTAATAATGTTGGGGAGTTCTGGTAAAGGTTCTGGCATTGTTATTTCCAAGTTGTTGTTAGCAGCGTTTTGATACGGTTCTATACAACCTGGAAAGTGAGTGTCCATGAGTAGCAAAAGCGTTTCTTGGCTAGATTCTGTCCAGGATCCGTCGGACCTCTTAAGGTATCCCGGGACCGTTGGGTCTTTGGATAGCGTCTTTCGAAGTCTGGCGGCTTCACTGGTATCCTCAATGGATTCGCAAAATTTTGTCCAAGATGTTCGCTTAGCTATTCTTACATCCCTAGTGTAAGCATTTAGCATGGATCTGTAGATTGTCCAGTCCTGCTCTAGTTTGCTTAAGATGGCCTTCCGGTGAAGTTTTCTAACCTCTGATCGCCTCTTTTTGAGGTCGCTGGTCCACCAACTCGCATTTGCAGGTTTGCGACTTCGAGACTTTGGGCAGAACTTCTTGAAAGCCTGGTTCATTTTTCCCGTTATAAACTCGACTGCATTGTCAATAGATACATCGGTTGGGAGGTATTCTGTGTCAGGGTCTGCAATATTTCTGCTTATCCAGACTGAATACCTTTCTCAGTTAGTTTTTAATGGGTTCCTAAAATGTTTCTTTAATTGGGGATCGTAGTCAATAGTAAAGAGAATCGTAAAGTGGTCGGAAAACAACTCCTTCTGTGACACCTCCCAGTTATTAACTACTAAGTATTTAATAATATATATAAATACATGAGTGAAAATATATATACATGAATAAAAAATTATAAAGTGTAAGAATTTTTGAGCAAACAAGACGGTGAATAGCAATTAATAGTTATCTTAATAGTTAAGTTAAACAATTAAACAACAAATTATTATAAGAAAGATAGAAGTGTAGCTAGACATCAGAGCTTTTGAGAAAATTATAGAGATTGCTTTTAAAGTTTTCACGAGAAGATGATGTAAATATACCGATAGAGGAGAGGACTTTATTTACTTCTCTAGTACATCGAGATAAGGGTTCATGGTTCTATGGTACATTACGTAGAAATGGAACTGACTACGGAGGGATCTTGTAGGTATATGGAAGACAAGCATTTCTATGGACATTTAATATTATTTTGGATAAGATCTCTAACAAATATGATTGAGGTTGCAATTCTTCTGCATTGCAGAGTACTCAAATCAACGAGGGCACATCTAGTTTTGTATGGAGGGGATTCAGGCAAGTTCCAATTAAGTTGGTTTACCATATATCTAGTGAATTTTCGTTGTACTCTTTCGATTCTTTCTAAGTGTAAAAATGATGAAGGGTTTCATATTATAGAGCAGTATTCGAGGTGAGACTTAACGAGCGAAGTAAAGAGTGTTTTTAGTGTGTATGGATCGTTAAAATCTCTGCTGTTTCTTATTACAAAACCAAGCATTGAATTAGCCTTGTTACTGATAAAATCAATATGATCTCTAAAATTAAGTTGGGCGTCCAGAACGATTCCTAAATCTTTTTTAGAAAAAATTCTATCAAGTGCTATGGAGTTGATATTGTAGTTACCAACTAATGAGGTCGTAGAATGGGTGAAGGTGAGATATTGGCACTTAGAGATGTTGAAGGGCAGGTCATTTTCGTTGCACCAAGTGGAAATTGAGTTAAAATCTTCTTGAAGAAGTTTGCACTCAAACTGGGATCTGATTGGACGAAACAGCTTAAGATCGTCACCAAAAAGAAGGCATTTAGAATGTTTTACTACAAGAGGATGGTCGTTTATAAATAGTAAAAACAACAGCGGGCCAAGATGGCTTCCCTGCGGGACGCCCAAAGTGGCTTTAATCGGACAGGATGTTGTATTGCTTATTTTGACAAGTTGGAGTCGATTCTGTAAATATAAGCTTATCCAACTAAGCAGATTAGAGTGGAAACCAATTGAGGAGAGTTTTGATATGAGACATTTATGATTGACCTTGTCAAAGGCTTTCGCGAAGTCGGTAAAAATTACGTCCGTCTGCAAGTGATTTTCCATGATATTAATAACGAAGTTAGAGAAAAGAAAAAGGTTCGTTACTGTCGATTTTCCACTCAAAAACCCATGTTGGTGTGGGTATATAATGTTTTTGACAAAGAAAATAAATTTTTCGTTAATAATTTTTTCAAATAGTGTAGGTATAGTGGCGAGTTTACAAATCGGTCGATAATTTATGATCTCATGCTTTGGCCCAGATTTATGAATCGGTACAATATGCGAAATTTTCCAAGAATCTAAAAATAAGACACACGCTATTGAATTGTTTTAAATTAATGATAATGGAAAAGCTTCTTGAGAACATAAGCCGTTCGGAGCCGGCATAAAACGTGTAGGTCCAGTTATCGATTATTTGTGTTCAAACATTCCACAACACGCACAACACAATTCATCATAAGAAGCTCGGTCAAAGTCCTTTCAAGGGCTGAAATTGGCCATTTCGCGTTGTTTATTTTTATTTGCGGGTGGTGCAAGTTGGCGTGGTAAATTTGATATATATATATTGACCGCCACTTAGAGCGCCTGCATATGAAGTGTTACTATCAAAACGTGTACAAAGCAGGAATATGCATGATTTCGAAAAAGTGGGCGTAAATATGGTGCGACCACGCCCATTTTTAAACAGTTGCCGACAGTGACCTTATGGACAAAATTACCAATTCTTAGTCTTCTACGGTAAAAGCCGTCTAATATAAAGCATTTTTACTGATTTGCGGGCGACGTGACAACATTTGTATATACAAACTGGCTGTCACTTGGATCCATAGCACCTGCATACTAAGATTCCCTATCAAAACATGTACAACTCAGGAATAAGCATGATTTCTAGAAAGTGGGCGTAGATATAGTACGGCCATGCCCATTTTTTGTGCATTGGCCGACAGTAATGAAATAAACTAAATTACCAAATCCTAGTCTTCTACGGCAAAATCCGTCTGATATAAAGCATTTTTACTGATTTGTGGGCGTTGAAAGTGGGCGTGACAACATTTATATATACAAAGTGACTGCCACTTGGATTAATAGTACCTGCACACTAAGATTCACTATCAAAACGTGTACAGCTCAAGAATAAGCATGATTTCGATAAAGTGGGCGTAGATATAGTGCGGCCATGCCCAGTTTTTGTACACTTGGCTGACAATAATCATTTAAACTAAATTACCAAATCTTAGTCTTCTAGGGCAAAAACCGTCTGATATAAAGCGTTTTTACTGATTTGTGGGCGGCAAAAGTAGGCGTAACAACGTTTATATTTACATAGTGATTGTCACTTGGACCCATAGCACCTGAATACCAAGATTCACTATCAAAACAAGTACAGCTCAGGAATAAGCATGATTTCGATAAAGTGGGCGTAGATATAGTGCGGCCATGCCCATTTTTTGTACACTTGGCTGACAGTAATCATTTAAACTAAATTACTAAATCTTAGTCTTCTACGGCAAAAGCCGTCTGATATAAAGCATTTTTACAAATTTGTGGGCGGTAAAAGTGGGTGTGACAATATTCATATTTACATAGTGACTGCCTTTTGGACCTATAGCACCTTCATACCAAGATTCACTATGAAAACGTGTACAACTCAGGAATAAGCATGATTTCGAAAAAGTGGGCGTAGATATAGTGCGGCCATGCCCATTTTTTGTACATTGGCCGAGAGTAATCATATAAACTAAATTATCAAATCTTAGTCTTCTACGGCAAAAGCCGTCTGATATAAAGAATTTTTCCTGATTTGTGGGCGGTAAAAGTGGGCGTGACAACGTTTATATTTACATAGTGACTGCCACTTGTATCCATAGCACTTTCGTACCAAGATTCACTATCAAAACTTGAACATCTCAGGAATTAAAATGATTGCTGAAAAGTGGGCGTAGATATAGTGTGACCACGCCCATTTTTTGTACAGTCACCGAAAGTAATTATCTGAACAAAATTACCAAATCTTAGTTTTATATGATTAAAACCCTCTGATATATAGCATTTTTCTTTGGTTTGTGAGCGATAGAGCCAATTTGGGTTGTATGGGAGGTGCCACGCCCCCTTGTCCAATCAACACCAAACTTCACAGGAACACTTCCAGAATTCGGAAGTTCGGTGGTTTTGGAGTCCATACGTGATATACACACATATCCACATACTCACATATCCACATACATACATTCATTTTTATATATATAGAAGAAGATAGATATATATATTGAAGTGTCCCTTAAAAATTTAAGTTGTTCCTTTTATGGCTTACCCCTTTGTATGATGTTAAAAGAAATGTAAACAAAATTTGGTGTACCTAGGACCACGAGAACCCGTGCTGACAATCATCGGTACATGTCAGTACTTGGTTATATGGGGGAAAAAAGTGATAATTTAAAAAAAAGTCCAAATAACTTTTGTATAAGTGGAAATTTTAAAAAAGGTGGTTCGCAGTTCGTTTTCTTTTTAATTTTCTTTAAAATAAGCTATCAAACATGAAAATTGGACGAAAACCTCCGGGGTTGTGATTATTTACTTTTCGAATAAAACTTTTGTTGCATTAAAAGTAATATAAAAAATCCCTATTTACCTAATGGAGATGCAAAAAATTTTTAAATTATGGTCAATAACCTGGTCGTTATGAATTTTTTGTAAGAAAAGTACCTTCTTGAAAATTGTGAGTTTGAATATTTTTACAAAAATTAAACATAGTCTTGAGCTATTTTCTGCAAGAAATTGAAAAAACCGAAATTCCTGCAAAAAATTATACTTGTTGAAACTTAACTTTTTTTTTTTGGAAAATACTTAGTGTCCATTTCTAGCATTTCGTTCACAAAAAAAAAAAAAAATCATAAAAAATTCGAAAACATATACTTCTGACAGTAATTCTAAGAAAATATTTATAACTAGCTGAAAACCCGGCTTAACTCGGGAGTTGATATAAATAATTTTCGATTTCATTCGTCGATTTGAAAAAACTTTTCACAAACTTTAGAAGGAATTTTGTGTGCATCTTTCAAACCGGTAATTTTGGCAAAATGAGCAAAATGTAGCTCCAACATTTGAAAATTATGAGATAAACTTAGGGAAATCGTGATTTGTGTGTGCTGCCGCCGATCGCTTGCAAAAATATATTTTCAAGTTTTATATTGTATTCGATAGATTGCACATTTTTGAAAAAAATCAGAGCAAAAACTAATTTTTGGCAATTCGCGAGGAAACTGGACAAAAATGAAATAAGCATTGAAAATATAAATTGAAATATCAAAACAACGCCAACTTACGACACAAATGACTTGCGCAAGTGTTGATGCGTACTCAATTGCGATTTGCGAAAAGAGAAGGTGGAATATAAATACACATAAAGAAAAAGAGAAGATATTTATCACCCTTCACGCTTTGCTACGTCTTACTGTATTTTGTAGTACAGCGCCCTCTGTGGTTCAAGATATAGCAAAATACATAGCGCCAAAAGACTCACTGCACCCGAAAACCACTTATAAAAATCATACTTATCGGATGAGTGGTTTTGAGTTTTTTGTGAACAACAGTGCGCTCTGGTTTTCGAGATAGAATAAAAAATAACGCCAAAGCGCTTTCTATACTCGATAATCAAATCCTACATATTCGATTTATAAATTTTTATCTAAATCGGATGAGCGATTTTTAAGTGTTACACGATTTCTTAAGTGATTTGTACTACAGCACCTCTGGTGTTAAAGATAGCGCAGAAAAAAAAAAGTCTAAGATTCCCATCGTATCCGAAAACTCCTATGTACAAATGTTTACGCAAATCGGATATACAGCTAGAAGTTTTTCGAGATTTTTAAAACATTTGTACTGCAGTGCCCTCTGGTGTTCAATATAGAACAAAATAGATAAGTCCTAAAAATTACTTACTTACTTAGGTGGCCGTTACAACCCGTGACCGAGTTTCGGCCGACATCATGAGCTCTCGCCAGGCGCCTCTGCTTTGCGCGCGCCTTCTCCAATCGGATACACCAAGTGCGGTTAGGGCTTCCCCAGCCTGGTCCATCCATCGGAGGCATGGTCTCCCTCGTCGTCGTTGACCAGCGATAGATAGTACAAAAAAGATAAGTCTCAAACAGTCACTAGGAAACCCCTATATACCAATTTTAATGAAAATCGGATAAACAGCTTAGAAGTTTTTTAAAATATTTGTGCACAGATATTTGTGTTCAAGATAGAAGAGAGTAGATAAGTCATAAAAACTCACCATATCCGAAAACCTCTATACACAATTTTTAATGCAAGTCGGATGAACGGTTTTGGAGATAAACTTTAAAAACAAAATGAATTAAACACGCAGCGCCACCTACCGGGTCCAATTGTGAATCTGAACCATCCAGGGATCCACTCAAACACACACAAAAAATTTCGTCAAAATCAGTGCAGCCGTTAAGGAACAGTTTAATAACATACACACGTACAAATTGGACAACAGCGCCCTCTAGTTTCAAGAAAGAGCAAAAAAAAAATAGCACCAGAACTCTTGTACTCCAAAATCACTATTTAGAAATTTTCATCCAAATCGGATGAGCAGTTTTAGAGTTTTTCACGATTTCCTAATATTTGTACTAAAGCGCCCGCTGGTTTTCAAGATAGCACAACTATCTTCCAATTTTCATGCAATTCGGATGCACGGCTTAGGAGTTTTTCGAGGTTTTTCAAAATATTTGTACGACAGCGCCCTCTGGTGTTCGAGAGAGAAAAGAGTAGATAAGTCAAAAAAACTCAGCGTATCCGAGAACCTCTACATACAAAATTTCATGCAAATCGGATGAACGGTTTTGGAGTTTTTCGACTTTAAAATATTTGTACTACAGCGCCCTCTGGTGTTCAAGATATAACGTAGTTTATAAGTCATAAAACTCACCGTTTTCGAAAACTTCTATATACGAACTTTCATGTAAATCGTGTAAGCGACTTAGGAGTTTATTGACGTTTTTTTAAATATTTGTACTACAGCGCCCTCTGGTGTTCAAGATAGAACAGAGTAGATAAGTCATGAAAATTCACCGTATCCAAAAACCTCTATATACCAATTTTCATAAAAATCGGATGCACGGCTTAGGAGTTTTTCGAGGTTTTTCAAAATATTTGTACTACAGCGCCCTCTGGTGTTCGATATAGAACAGTGCAGATAAGTCAAAAAAAACTCTGAGTATCCGAGAACTTCTACATACAAATTTTCATGCAAATCGGATGAACGGTTTCGGAGATAAGCTGAAAAAACGAATGCCTGGAATCCGATCGCAGTGCCCCTTACCGGGTCCAACGTTTTTTACTGGATAAAAAGTAGCCTATGTTATGACCGAGGATATAAGGAACCTAGATGCCAAGTTTCATTTAAATCCATCCAGTGGTTTTCTCGTGATGCTTTAACAGACAACAGACAGACAGACAGATAGACAGACAAAAGTTTTAAAAATGCGATTTTCGAATTCAGCGTCATTCAAAAGGTCCATCGCAAAAAGAATTTCAAAAAAATATTTAATGTACAGATTTTTTTTTTTTACAATTTTAACTCGGGAATTGATATAAATAATTTTCGATTTCATTCGTCGATTTGAAAAACTTTTCACAAGCTTTAGAAGGAATTTTGTGTGCATCTTTCAAACCGGTAACTTTGGCGAAAGGAACAAAATGTAGCTTCAACATCTGAAAATTATGAAAAAAAATTAGGGAAATCCTGATTTGTGTGTGCGTGCCGCCGATCGCTTGCAAAATATATTTTTAAGTTTTATATTGTATTCGATAGATTGCACATTTTTGAAAAAAATCAGCAAAAACGAATTTTTGGCGATTCGCGAGGAAACTGGAGAAAAATTAAATAAGCATTGAAAATAGAAATTGCAATGCCAAAACAATGCCAACTTATGACGCAACTGACTTGCGCATGTGTTGATGCGTACTCAAATACCACAGAATTCGGCATCAGCTGTCCTGATTTGCGAAAAAAGAAAGTGGTATATAAGTACACATAAAGAAAAAGAGAAGATATTTATCACCCTTCGCGCTTTGCTACGCTTTACTGTATTTTGTAGTACAGCGCCCTCTGGGTTCAAGATATAGCAAAATACATAGCGTCCAAAGACTCACCGCACTTACTTATAAAAATCATACTTATCGGATGAGTATTTGTACAACAGTGCCCTCTGGTTTTCGAGATAGAATAAAAAAATAACGCCAAAGCCCTTTCCATACTCGATAATCAAATCCTATAAATCTGATATACAAATTTTTATCTGAATCGGATGAGCGGTTTTTGAGTGTTTCACGATTTTTTAAGGGATTTGAACTAAAGTACCATCTGGTGTTTAAGATAGCGCAGAAAAAAAATTCAAAGATACTCACCGTATCCGAAAATTCCTATGTACAAATGTTCACGCAAATCGGATGTACAGCTAGGAGTTTTTCGAGATTTTGATAACATTTGTACTGCAGGGCCCTCTGGTGTTCAATAAAGAACAAAATAGATAAGTCATAAAAACTACCGTACCCGAAAATGCATAAATACAAATTTTCATGTAAATCGGATGAATGGTTTCGGAGACAAACTATAATAACAAAATTCATGGAACCCGATCGCAGCGCCAAGTTCCGGGTCCAAATGTGAATCTGAACTATCCAGGGATCCACTTAAACACACACAAAAAATTTCATCAAAATCGGTGCAGCCGTTTAGGAATAGTTTAGTCACATACACATGTACAAATTGTACAACAGCGCCCTCTACTTTTCGATACAGAGCAAAAGAGATAACGCCAAAACAGTTGCCGTACACGAAAATCCTTTAATAAAATTTTTCATCAAAATCGGATGTGTGGCTTTCTACTTTTACACGATTTCTTAAGAGATTTGTACTACAGCGCCCTCTGGTGTTCGATATAGTACAAACAAGATAAGTCCAAAACAGTCACCATATTAGAAAACCCCTATATATCAATTTTCATGAAAATCGGATAAACAGCTTAGAAGTTTTTTAAAATATTTAAAAACAGCGCCCTCTGGTTTTCAAGATAGAACAGAGTAGATAAGTCATAAAAACTCAACGTATCCAAAAACATCTATATACTAATTTTCACGCAAATCGGATGAATGGCTTCGAAGATAAACTATAAAAACAAAATAGCTTAAACACGATCGCAGCGCCACCTACCGGGTCCAATTGTGAATCTGGACCATCCAGGGATCCACTCAAACACACTCAAAAAATTTCATCAAATTTCATTTATACACACGTACAAATTGGACAACAGCGCCCCTAGTTTCGAGAAAGAGCAAAAATATAGCACCAGAACCATTGCCGTACTCGAAAATCGCTATTTAAAAATTTTCATTCAAATCGGATGAGCAGTTTTGGGGGTTTTCAAGATTTCTTAATATTTGTACTAAAGCGAACTCTGGATTTCAAGATAGCAAAAATAAAGATAAGTCCAAAACACTCATCGTATCAGAAAACCCCTATTTTCCAATTTTCATCAATTTGGCTGCACGGCTTAGGAGTTTTTCGACGTTTTTCAAAATATTTGTACTTAAGCGCCCTCTGGTGTTCGAGAGAGAATAGAGTAGATTGTCAAAAAAACTCAACGTGTCCGAGAACCTCTACATACAAAATTTCATGCAAATCGGATGAGCGGTTTTGGACATTTTTGACTTTTTTAAAATATTTGTACTACAGCTCTATATACCAACTTTCATGCAAATCGTATAACCGACTTGGAAGTTTTTTGACGTTTTTTAAAATACTTGTACTACAGCGCCCTCTGGTGTTCAAGATAAAACAGAGTAGATAAGTCATAAAAACTCGCCGTATCCGAAAACCTCTATACACCAATTTTCATGTAAATCGGATAAATGGCTTAGGAGTTTTTCGACGTTTTTTAAAAAATTTGTACTACAGCGCCCTCTGGTGTTCAAGATAGCACAAAAAAGACAGATCCAAAACACTCACCGTATCATAAAACCTCTATATTCCAATTTTCATGCAAATCGGATGCACGGCTTAGGAGTTTATCGAGGTTTTTCAAAATATTTGTACTACAGCGCCCTCTGGTGTTCGAGATAGAAGAGAGTAGATAAGTCAAAAAAACTCAGCGTATCCGAGAACCTCTACATACAAATTTTCATGCAAATCGGATGAACGGTTTCGGAGATAAGCTGAAAAAACGAATGCCTGGAATTCGATCGCAGCGCCACCTGCCGGGCCCAACCTTTTTTACTATAAGGATAAGGGTATAAGGAACCTATATGCCAAGTTTCATTTAAAGCCATCCAGTGGTTTTCGCGTGATGCTTTAACAGACAGACAGACAGACAAAAATTTTAAAAATGCGATTTTCGGGATCAGCGTCATTCAAAATCTCCATCGCAAAAGGAATTTAAAAAAATATTTCATGTACAGGTTTTTTTTTTACAATTTTATATATATATAGATAGATTTTTAGTCGAAAAAATTTTCGAATCCCATCAGCAGTCTAAAAATGCTCTTGTTTTTTAACACTTATGCACTAATTTATCCCTAAAATATACGAAAATTAAATTTCTGCCCATTTTGGAGTTTCTACGTAACTTGTATGAACATGTTGTTGCGCTCTTCTCCAAAGATGAAATCCCAATGATTTTAAAAACTGTGGCTTCAGAACTGTGTGTGGCATCAGACCTAAAAAATCCACTACCAACCAAATATTCACGCTATGACAAATCTTGGAAAATACCCTAAAGAAACAAATCGACACCTATCAATCATCCTTTTGTCGATTACAATGCCGCCTTCGATAGTCCTATAAGGAATCACCTATACTCCACCATGGCTGAATTTGGTATACCTGCGAAATTAATCCGTCTATGCAGGATGATACTGAGCAACAGCAGCAGCGTAGTTAAAATCGGGAAGGATCTATCCCCCCATTTGCTACCAAACGAGCTTTCAGACAAGGTGATTCCTTGTCGTGTGACTTTTTTAACCTTATCATGGAGAAGATCTTTCGAGCTTCTGATCTAACATAAAGCGGCACAATATTCTATAAGAGACTTCGCCTTCCTGGGATCCAGCATTAACCCTACCAACAATATCAGTATTGAGATAAAACAAAGGATAAGTCTTGCCAACAGGTGTTACTTTGGGCTCAGTAGGCAATTGAGAAGCAGAGCCCTTTCTCGACAAACAAAAGTCATGCTCATGATACTAATCATGTCCGTCCTGTTATATGCAGCATATATCGGGTGAAATTAAGCACCATTGCACGAATAGTTTTAAACCGACTTTCAACACATTCGTTTGGAAACGAATCATTCCGAACGACTCAAACATAACATAGCCGGTATCATAGGACATCGGCATCGTCGGACTAACGAATCTAAACCAAACATAACAGAATGAAGGATTTGTAAAAGATTAATGCTGCATAAATATATGAGTCAAATGTTATGTGCACAACATAACATTCGGTGCATAAATTGAGTTAAAGTTTATTATACATGTGATGGCAGTCTTAGGGGGTCGCTGATTTTGAATTTAATGTTAGAATTTTAAAAATTTTTTTTGGCACTAGAATGGACAGCAAAAATGTTTTTTATTTTAACGAATTCAGTGCTGGAGCGAACACAAAGTAAAAATGGGTCGCTGAATCCGAATCCAAAATTTCAAAATTGTTTAATTTTTTTTATTACAGTACTGCCACCTACTAAAATATATTTTTAAGAGTTTTTTAACATCGTTAAATAGTGTTAAGGGGTCCCTGACTTCGAACCTGATGTCAAAATTTTAAAATTCAAGATGATTAATAGTGTTCCCACCTAAATTTTTTTTTTTCGCGATTTCGGTGCTGGAGCAAACACTAGGTAAAAATGGGTCGCTGAATCCAAATCCGTTGCCAGAATTTCAAAATTGTGTAATTTTTTTATAACAGTATTGCCATCTACTAAAATGTATTTTCAAGTGTTTTTAACATCGTTGAATAGTGTTAAGGGGTCGCTGACTTCGAACCTGATGTCAGAATTCTAAAATTAAAGTTGGCTAATAGTGTTGCCACCTAAAATTTTTTATTTTCACGAATTCGGTTATAACGACAAAATTTAATTTAAATAAATTTAATAGTTATGCCCTTTGAATTTTTAGAAGTTTCACTTTTTTTATTTACATAATTATTACATACCATTGTTTACACTTATAAACATAGGCAGTACACATATAAATCTGGGTATACACCACATAGTGAAACGCAAGTGAAAACCAGTTATGAGAGAGGAGTTGTAACGAACCTCTGATCGTTACAACAAACTCGCTGAGGTATCCTCAGCGGATGTCCAGGGTTCTTACAAGCTCAACCAAGGTTTTCTGGTTGAGAGTTCCTCGTCGACGAGGGATGGTGCGTGGGTGTGTCCACGGGTAGTTGTTTCTGCTGATTAATACGAATTTGGAGTCGAGATATGTGGGACGGCCGGAGTATTGGACACTATATGCGGCGTGTCGATCTGCGATGGTGACCTCTCTAAGACGTAGCGTTTGTCGTCACGTTAACCCAGAAAACTTATTGCTCCTCTCGGGGTAGCTTTTCCCAGGTTGCGTGACTGTACTTTCAATTGTTTAGCTTCTTGTCTTCTTGTTTTAGTGTCGCTATCTTTTGTCGCGTTCTTGTGTTGGTGCTCAGGTGGCTCTCGTCCGTCGTGTCGAGGAAATATTCGCTAGTTGAGAATGTGTGTGGGTGAGCACTCGTGGAGAGCGAGAGTGAGAGATCACATGAGAGGGCCGATATTCATTACGGCGGCCCGAGACATCCCAGTGTCTACTCGACGGAAAAGAAAAACTCACAAGAGTCACTCGTGTAGAGCGAGAGTGAGAGTACACGTGAGAGGGCCGATATCCGTTACGGCGGCCTGAGATGCCCCAGTGTCTACCAGGGATGATATTGGCTTTACTGTAAAAGGGCCAAAATTCATATAAAAATACGGCCAATTTGACATTAATAGGGCTTTTAGATTTAAAAAATTGTATCTCAATATCAGAGATCGTATCAATTATGTATTTTATAATAAAAAGCAAAAAATAATAATTATTATATTTTGACTTTAAAAATTTGGACCAAAAAATAATAACTATTTCTGCTTCTTGATTTTTTAAGGCAAAATCTGACCTATAAATTTTTGAGCACTAAATAACTGGCAAGTCTTAAAATAAAAAGGAAAATCTGACCGATATTTTATTGAGCACTAAATAGCTGGTAAGTTTTGATTTTTATTTTTTAAGGAAAAAATAAAAAGCAAAATGAGGATCTAAGTTTACGGTTGAACCAAGGTCTTACAAATTTTAACTAGTTTTAAGGCATGAAATGCACGCTCTACGCATGATGATGATGATGATGACTCATGAAGAACTGTAAGCTTAGATCCACATTTTGCTTTTTATTTTTGCCTTAAAAAATATAAATCAGAAATAATTATTATTTTTTGCTGAAATTCAATTTTTTATTTTTTATTTTTTTAATTTTTTTTTTGCTCAAAAATAAAAATTAATAATTTAAAAATCAATACGAAAACATGTTCTACAATGTGCGAGGAGTCTAATGGTACCTTCCAATCGGCGGTACAACAATTTTTTCACACTGCTTTTTTGGTTAATATTGCTCTGCTCAATATTGAAGAGTTTCAATATGGATATACGGCCGTTGTTACACAAATAGCACGCTTTTTAATTATCTCAACAAGTCAATTTTATTTCGCATTTTCTTTAAAAAGGTTAGTTATTGTAATGGAAAAAAATAATTCATTTCCAACTAACAGTTCTGGAAAATCAAACTTTTTCGTGTGTTTTATTTTGGTTCAGCTGTCTTAGCCTAAATATGGAAATACTTGGTTAATCACAAAAACAGCACATTTTAATTTAAATGATTTAATGAAATCACTTCCATCTTAAATCAAAAATTTTGGATGAAGGTGATATAGTTTAAGGTTATTCTTTCAAAAAGATTTCATTTCACGCTTTGTTTGTAAAAGTTAAAAAGACGCAAAAAATAATCTATAGATAAAGTGGTTCTACAAGAAAATTTTTAACAAAAAAATTATTCTGAAAAGTCAATCCTAAATTTGATAAAAAAAAAAAATAAAAATTGCAAAGCTTTTCCACAAAAACCACACTCGGATTTCAATTTTGAAATAGTCGTAGAATGTCAGAAATGAATATGCAGTTTAATGCAGACTCTCCGTTAAGTCTTGCAAGAAGTCTAATTCATGAAGCGGGACTAAGGTTCACTCTTTTCATCTAACCTTTCAACTGAACTTGTTGAAATTACTAAAAAGTATGCTCTTAATGGGGCAATGACTGTATATAACAGAACTTGTTTTACTGAGAACAATTTTAAAGGCGATAGGAAATATCGCCTTTACATAAAATTCAAACAAAAAAAAAATAACATAAGAAATGAAATGAAAAATTACCCAACATTTTTCCATACAAAATCGGGGTGAATGAAAAAAAAAATGAATGGGAAATTCAAACGAAAAATATTCGAAAAAAACTGGACAATGTTGCACATTTTTTAACGAAATTTCGCTTTTTGCTTTTGAGGGGTTTTTTCATACAAAAAACATCTACTTTTTTGGATGCAATTTAGCTTTTTGTCTTTAACTGATAGTTCACATTGACTACTAGTGAAATGGTAATTATAACTCTTTTCTTATTTTTATCACTCGATCATCATGTTTTTAAAAATTTCAAATAATTAACTAAAATCGGTCGAGGGCTATCCGTCACCCCTCTCCCCCCGCGGTTGTCGTATCTTTTCATGATCACTAAGAGATAAGTTTTTTTTTCTTTCTAAAGATATTTCTATTTACGAAATAAATCAAAGATAGCTTACAATTGGCTTCCAGAAATTACGGACGAAAAAAAATTACAAAAAAAACCCGAAATTTTCAACACAAAATCGGGCATTAATTCGTCGAAAACCAATGACCGAAATTTCTAGCGATTATCTCATTTTTTTGGGTGTTTGTACCAATAAAATTAGGACCTTTTTTGCAAATATTTGAAAATAAAGAAAGGCCCGAAAAATAAGCTGGGAACTTAGGACCGAAAAAATCGGGCATTTTTGCAAAATTAAAATATGGAAAAACGCCCAAATTTTTGTTTACCGAAAAGTTAAGAAATTTTAAATTCGTTATGATTAAATGGCTCGTCCTTGTACGGAAGGTAAAAAACATTATTCCGTAAAATCATTCCGTAAAATCATCGTAAAAGCAAATCATTTTATCATAAAAAAAAAACACCATTTGTTCATGAATTACATCAAAAAACAAATAAAATGAAGAAAATTTTGCAGATATTTTAACAGGGGAATATTAATTTACTACTCAAATCTGTAATCTTATACTTTGATAATCTTATATTAAATCTCGGAAAATAATACCCTAAAAATTTGGAAATAAAGACCGAAAAACTGCTGAAAATTTCGGTAGTAATTTTCATTTTCTTTCGGGCTTTATTTCCAAACCATTCGCGCATTATTTCTTTCTTTCGGGCTCAATTGCCATTTCAAATTCGGGTATTTTTTCCGAAATTTAATGCTTCCAAAATTTCAAGCTTTTTGGCCATTTTTTCGGGCGTAAGTTCTGGAAGCCTTATTACCATTTATTCGTTGTCGTCTATACAAGCAACAATATTTTCAATTTAGAAGCAAAACACTTTGTGGCAGCGGATATTGGTTGTTTCATTTTATATTTGTGAAGCACTACAACGCCGCTGAATTGCATTTTGGAACAATTTTCCAAAAAAATTTTAAACATTTTTTCGTTTTTATTGTGTAAAATTTTTTTATTCTTTTCGTTTGGGGAATTTTTCATATTATTTTTTGGGGCGATTTTCCATTGGCATATTGATGTGATTTCAATTAACCAGGAAACTTTTCTTTTAAAAAATTCCGATTACTTTTTCGGTAGAATTTTCCAAAAGGGCCTAAAATGAATAAGAAGGGCCTCAGGGCTTTTGAAATGAAAAAGGGCCCAAAAAAGCAGAGTACTTCGGCAGAGTACCGAAGCTAAAATACCCCCCCCCCCCCCCGCGGCCATATTGAAGTAAATTCGAAGTCTTTAGACACGACATACACGATGACATTCAGTTTTATATATTAACGAAAGTTTTCCTATTTTGATGACGCCACTTTGTATGGGAAGTAGGCGTGGTTTTTATCCGATTTTGCCATATATCATAGAGATGGTTCATATTATATATCAAAGCTAAAGTGCAAAATTTCAAGACATTCCATTAATTTTTGTGGATTTTTAAGAGATTTAACTTTTAAAATAAAGCCAATTTGTATGGGAGGTAGGCGTGGTTTTCATTCGATTTTGCCAAATATAGTGGTGGTCTATGTTATATATCAAAGCCTATATGCAAAATTTCAAGACATTTCTTTAATTTGAGCAGATTTTTAAGAGATTTTAATTTTAAAATAAAGGCACTTTGTATGGGAGGATTAAGCCAAGATTAAGACTGCAGAGCAAAGATCACCTGCCAAATTTCATGGCATTTCTTTAATTTTTGTGGATTTTAGAGACATTTTACGGTTAATATATAGTCACTTTGTACGGGAGGTTGGCGTGGTTTTCATCCGATTTTGACCATTTTCGAACTTGATCTTCTTTTTTTAAAAATAAACTTATATTTTGAATTTCATCGCGATAGCTTTAAAATTGCGGCTGTAAACGTGTCGACAGACGGACTGGCAGACGGACACACGGAAATCGACTCAGGAGATGATGCTGATCAAAAATATATATATATTTTTCTATACCTGCCACGCCTCCTTCTTGGCGTTACAAACGGAATGACAAAGTTAATATACCCCTTACGCAGTACGCGTTTTGGTATAAAAATCGAAGAAATTCGTAATCGTTTACAATTGTTCGTTCGTTTGATGTTTCATTCATAAAAATAAAAAAGTTAAAGTTTCTAATGATTATTTCTTTTCATAAATTCAATAAAAAAACTTTATTAATATAAATATTTTGGTGGGATTTTTTGTGAGTTTTTCGTGTCATTTAAGAGGGGTAAACAGGTCTAAATCGGGATGCGATCGGGATTTTTCACTATGACAGTATCACATCACTGGGTCAGACACAGCATAGAATAGCTCTCTTGTGTTCTTGTTCATCGTGCAGCCAACGTAGTCGGACGTCCAGAAGCATACATGGTAAGTGTAAAAGTGTAACCTTGGGGAGTCAGATTTCTTTTGTTCATAAGTAGATTTTTCAAAATGCTTCGGGATTGAAAGCTTTAGCACGTAGTACTTCATCACCAAACACCTGTTAGTATTTGTCTTTGCATATTTCACGAAAACGTTCAACTTATATTGGATAAATTATGGTTTTTCCCAAAGCAATGCTCGGAGTTTGTTAAATTAGTAGTGTGCAATATGCTTTCTGAAAAATGTATGCACCAAGAATGTACCGATTGTGGTGGACTCAAAAAGCTTAACGCTGTCGTGACAAAGCTCTCGGAAATTGAATTAGAAAAAGAAATAAGGTATCACCAATGGATTTATGATGAACCTGTAAAATACGTCGTCAGGAAATTGTGGCAACGGTTTTCGAAGCTTTGGAAAATATAAATCAAAATCTAACTAGTCAATTTTAAAACATGTATTTGTCTACAAGCAGCAGACCTTATTTTTTGAAAACCTGAAAGCCAACATCAATCTTGAATCACTTATTATACCCCAACGCGTACTGCGTAAGGGGTATATCAACTTTGTCATTCCGTTTGTAACGCCAAGAAGGACGCGTGGCAGGTATAGAAAAATATATATATTTTTGATCAGCATCATCTCCTTAGTCGATTTCCTTGTGTCCGTCTGTCTGTCCTTCTGTCGACACGATTGCACCTTGTAAGCGTGTAAATGCAAGTCTTTATGCATAATGTTCATCAACGACGAGCGTGAGAGGTGCAATTGTTGGGCACGATGACGAGTTGAGGTGGACGGCTCTTCAGCCACACTATCGCGAACAGCAGCAATATTTTCTGCAGTACGAGCTGTACGAGACATACCCGGACAGCTGTACGA
Organism: Coremacera marginata; assembly: GCA_914767935.1. NCBI lineage: Eukaryota > Metazoa > Arthropoda > Insecta > Diptera > Sciomyzidae > Coremacera > Coremacera marginata. The sequence goes on from OU612047.1 coordinate 102,319,350, forward strand.
GACAGACCCGAAAATTACTCTACAGACCCGGTTTGCTCAAATTTTTGCACGATTTTTCCGATTGTACGCACATTTGGACGATTAAATTGAGCGAAAAAAAATCACGAAGTGCACAATATGCATTTTGATTTGAACGCCCATTTTCATAATAAGTCTGAATAACTTTAACGCGTTGCTCGATTGTGTATCTTTCCATGGTTCAAATTGAGTTAGTCTGAAATTGAGAAATGCCAAATTAAATGCAGAAAAAAATTTGATGTTTAGGTGTGGTTCACATTCAACATTGCCCCTTAATATTTAACCACCCTTTAGTTACTTACATAGTAATATTTTTTTTTTCTAAAAAGTAAAAGAAATGAAAGACAGAGTATAAAAATCCAAAATTTCTCTTTTTTTTATACATACATACATATACAATTACATATAGTTATATAAATCTATTTATTAAATATTTCATAAACTCATATAATTTTGTACACATTTTTACATTTTTGAAAAGAGACTAACGCTTCATCACAACACGGCAAGGGATTATGAACGGTGTTTTTGCATCATCAGACAATGCCTATGTTAGAGCAGAAAAACGATGACATGTTAACAAAATCTTAGCCCTGGTTATAAGTAATATTTTATCTCACATTAACAAACAATAACGACTGTAGGGTCTGTCACGTTTTATAGTGTAGTGTCGGTAACATACTAAACTAGAAATATATGAGTTAAGAAAATTTATTATAATATGGTTTTAATTTTTTTCAAAAGATGAAGATATTGCAGTTACTATCAGAGACCTTTTCTTTAGTTCCCATCGGGTAGTGTCTGTCACAGTTATCATTTGACTGATTTTTTGGCGAGAACAAGTATAAGCTATTAAAACTATAATTAATACTGTGAATTTATGACATTCTACGACTCCTACGACAAAAAAAAAAGTTTTGTCGTGTGCCAAAAAATTCATTTGTAGTGTCTGCCACACGTGGAATTAACCATATGAAATACCAATCAAACCTATTAGTATAGCAGCGCAGCAAAAGTAAAAATTCTACAAAATAACGAATAATACATTATTTTTTAAAAGTTCTAAAAATTAAATCTTTCTGTAATTTTATTAAAATATATTCAGTAAGTCAGAACAAAACTCTATTTCGAATGGAATTGAACGAGGCGGCGAACTGCATCAACCATTTTCAAACTTTGGAAAATTGCAGCATTACCACGTCAGCTTACCTGGTCAGCCCGCTACCGACCAATTTTTATCACAACTGCTCAAAAACAACACAGCGGAGTGTGCAACAGAGTCAGTACGTCACGGATGGAACAGTTAAAAGGGAGATGGATGTTAAAAGAACATTCCTTCTAACCTTCTCAAACACCATAAAAATAAACCAAACTTCGTACTGGGCGAATAAAACCGATGCATACGTCGAGCCTCATGCACCAAAGACGTTGAAAATCAGTCATCTCGAGTATAAAATAATATTATCGCTGCCTTACCTTAACAAAATCCACATCGACAATACAAATTATATTGCAACAATAAAGGACCAACTAATGCTACAAACAAATTTCTGGCGGCTAACAGCAACATTTTTAGTAATAACGTCTATCATAATTGTTCTGATTATTTTAAAAATAATTTAATAGCAAAGAAGCATCAACAGAGAAACACGGACAGCTCCGAAGATAAATATTACCGAAATTATCTAGCATATAAAAAATCGAAACAGGGACGTTTCTAACTCAAGAGAGGGAGAAGTTAACACCAGTCAATAAAGTCCCCGCTAACATCTGCGCTACTGGTGCACGCGCATCCAGTTCGATAACTTACATATGCCAACTTATGCAAAATATGTCAAAATACAATATATGCATAAATAGTTTTATTTCATTGAAATGCCAGTTTCAACACTCGTTCGATGCCCCCAGAATATGGTGACGGTGCGTATATAGCTTTATTTAATTTTTATGCTGATAATCTTTTTATTTTCTTTTATTTATAACGATAAAAGTTATTATCTTTTATAAATGTAAAAATGTTTATCTTTTGCTTTGAACTATTATTTATATGTATTACTTATATATGTTTTTTTATGTAACAGATCTAACTTGTACGGTAATGTTAAATAAATTCCGTCTAATTAAAACCTTGTGTGCAGCAGACACAACAATTGGCGACGAGGACAAAAAAAAAAGATTTTTTAAGGCTCGTGTGTGAGATTTCATTAAAATTAAAATTCTGAAAAGTTAATAATTCGGTTTGATTTTTAAACATAAAAACTTTGGTAGAGTCAGAATATATAAAACAACTTTTACAGCAGCAGCAGGAATTTTCTAGAAAGATTTTATTGGAACAGCAACAATTTATGGTAAAATTGCTAAAAAAGCAAGCTGGACCAGGCGAGTGTGCTATGGTGCCATTAATTCATACGTTTAATAAGGAAAACCAAAGCTGAGAATCATATTTCCAGTAGTTAAGAGGGAGTTAAGGTTTGACAACTTTTTTCCACATTTTTTTATTTTTGTTTCTGGAAGTACAACGTTCGTTTGATGTTTCATTCATAAAAATAAAAAAGTTAAAGTTTCTAATGATTATTTCTTTTCATAAATTCAATAAAAAACTTTATTAATATAAATATTTTGGTGGGATTTTTTGTGAGTTTTTCGTGTCATTTAAGTGGGGTAAACAGGTCTAAATCGGGATGCGATCGGGATTTTTCACTATGACAGTATCACATCACTGGGTCAGACACAGCATAGAATAGCTCTCTTGTGTTCTTGTTCATCGTGCAGCCAACGTAGTCGGACGTCCAGAAGCATACATGGTAAGTGTAAAAGTGTAACCTTGGGGAGTCAGATTTCTTTTGTTCATAAGTAGATTTTTCAAAATGCTTCGGGATTGAAAGCTTTAGCACGTAGTACTTCGTCACCAAACACCTGTTAGCATTTGTCTTTGCATATTTCACGAAAACGTTCAACGTATATTGGATAAATTATGGTTTTTCCCAAAGCAATGCTCGGAGTTTGTTAAATTAGTAGTGTGCAATATGCTTTCTGAAAAATGTATGCACCAAGAATGTACCGATTGTGGTGGACTCAAAAAGCTTAACGCTGTCGTGACAAAGCTCTCGGAAATTGAATTAGAAAAAGAAATAAGGTATCACCAATGGATTTATGATGAACCTGTAAAATACGTCGTCAGGAAATTGTGGCAACGGTTTTCGAAGCTTTGGAAAATATAAATCAAAATCTAACTAGTCAATTTTAAAACATGTATTTGTCTACAAGCAGCAGACCTTATTTTTTGAAAACCTGAAAGCCAACATCAATCTTGAATCACTTATTATACCCCAACGCGTACTGCGTAAGGGGTATATCAACTTTGTCATTCCGTTTGTAACGCCAAGAAGGACGCGTGGCAGGTATAGAAAAATATATATATTTTTGATCAGCATCATCTCCTTAGTCGATTTCCATGTGTCCGTCTGTCTGTCCTTCTGTCGACACGATTGCACCTTGTAAGCGTGTAAATGCAAGTCTTTATGCATAATGTTCATCAACGACGAGCGTGAGAGGTGCAATTGTTGGGCACGATGACGAGTTGAGGTGGACGGCTCTTCAGCCACACTATCGCGAACAGCAGCAATATTTTCTGCAGTACGAGCTGTACGAGGCATACCCGGACAGCTGTACGAGACAGACCCGAAAATTACTCTACAGACCCGGTTTGCTCAAATTTTTGCACGATTTTTCCGATTGTACGCACATTTGGACGATTAAATTGAGCGAAAAAAAATCACGAAGTGCACAATATGCATTTTGATTTGAACGCCCATTTTCATAATAAGTCTGAATAACTTTAACGCGTTGCTCGATTGTGTATCTTTCCATGGTTCAAATTGAGTTAGTCTGAAATTGAGAAATGCCAAATTAAATGCAGAAAAAAATTTGATGTTTAGGTGTGGTTCACATTCAACATTGCCCCTTAATATTTAACCACCCTTTAGTTACTTACATAGTAATATTTTTTTTTTCTAAAAAGTAAAAGAAATGAAAGACAGAGTATAAAAATCCAAAATTTCTCTTTTTTTTATACATACATACATATACAATTACATATAGTTATATAAATCTATTTATTAAATATTTCATAAACTCATATAATTTTGTACACATTTTTACATTTTTGAAAAGAGACTAACGCTTCATCACAACACGGCAAGGGATTATGAACGGTGTTTTTGCATCATCAGACAATGCCTATGTTAGAGCAGAAAAACGATGACATGTTAACAAAATCTTAGCCCTGGTTATAAGTAATATTTTATCTCACATTAACAAACAATAACGACTGTAGGGTCTGTCACGTTTTATAGTGTAGTGTCGGTAACATACTAAACTTAAAATATATGAGTTAAGAAAATTTATTATAATATGGTTTTAATTTTTTTCAAAAGATGAAGATATTGCAGTTACTATCAGAGACCTTTTCTTTAGTTCCCATCGGGTAGTGTCTGTCACAGTTATCATTTGACTGATTTTTTGGCGAGAACAAGTATAAGCTATTAAAACTATAATTAATACTGTGAATTTATGACATTCTACTACTCCTACGACAAAAAAAAAAGTTTTGTCGTGTGCCAAAAAATTCATTTGTAGTGTCTGCCACACGTGGAATTAACCATATGAAATACCAATCAAACCTATTAGTATAGCAGCGCAGCAAAAGTAAAAATTCTACAAAATAACGAATAATACATTATTTTTTAAAAGTTCTAAAAATTAAATCTTTCTGTAATTTTATTAAAATATATTCAGTAAGTCAGAACAAAACTCTATTTCAAATGGAATTGAACGAGGCGGCGAACTGCATCAACCATTTTCAAACTTTGGAAAATTGCAGCATTACCACGTCAGCTTACCTGGTCAGCCCGCTACCGACCAATTTTTATCACAACTGCTCAAAAACAACACAGCGGAGTGTGCAACAGAGTCAGTACGTCACGGATGGAACAGTTAAAAGGGAGATGGATGTTAAAAGAACATTCCTTCTAACCTTCTCAAACACCATAAAAATAAACCAAACTTCGTACTGGGCGAATAAAACCGATGCATACGTCGAGCCTCATGCACCAAAGACGTTGAAAATCAGTCATCTCGAGTATAAAATAATATTATCGCTGCCTTACCTTAACAAAATCCACATCGACAATACAAATTATATTGCAACAATAAAGGACCAACTAATGCTACAAACAAATTTCTGGCGGCTAACAGCAACATTTTTAGTAATAACGTCTATCATAATTGTTCTGATTATTTTAAAAATAATTTAATAGCAAAGAAGCATCAACAGAGAAACACGGACAGCTCCGAAGATAAATATTACCGAAATTATCTAGCATATAAAAAATCGAAACAGGAACGTTTCTAACTCAAGAGAGGGAGAAGTTAACACCAGTCAATAAAGTCCCCGCTAACATCTGCGCTACTGGTGCACGCGCATCCAGTTCGATAACTTACATATGCCAACTTATGCAAAATATGTCAAAATACAATATATGCATAAATAGTTTTATTTCATTGAAATGCCAGTTTCAACACTCGTTCGATGCCCCCAGCATATGGTGACGGTGCGTATATAGCTTTATTTAATTTTTATGCTGATAATCTTTTTATTTTCTTTTATTTATAACGATAAAAGTTATTATCTTTTATAAATGTAAAAATGTTTATCTTTTGCTTTGAACTATTATTTATATGTATTACTTATATATGTTTTTTTATGTAACAGATCTAACTTGTACGGTAATGTTAAATAAATTCCGTCTAATTAAAACCTTGTGTGCAGCAGACACAACAATTGGCGACGAGGACAAAAAAAAAAGATTTTTTAAGGCTCGTGTGTGAGATTTCATTAAAATTAAAATTCTGAAAAGTTAATAATTCGGTTTGATTTTTAAACATAAAAACTTTGGTAGAGTCAGAATATATAAAACAACTTTTACAGCAGCAGCAGGAATTTTCTAGAAAGATTTTATTGGAACAGCAACAATTTATGGTAAAATTGCTAAAAAAGCAAGCTGGACCAGGCGAGTGTGCTATGGTGCCATTAATTCATACGTTTAATAAGGAAAACCAAAGCTGAGAATCATATTTCCAGTAGTTAAGAGGGAGTTAAGGTTTGACAACTTTTTTCCACATTTTTTTATTTTTGTTTCTGGAAGTACAACATCTGAAGAATATTGTATTCAATTTTTAGGTCATTCGGAGCATAACTAACGAAGTTACAGTACGTTGAATGACCGTAGCTCTAACTTAGTTTTGCGCGCTTTTTAGCTACCTGCGCTGAGCGTCGAGCGGCAACTGTTTCGGTCTCTATTGTATTACTTTTATCACCTCTTTTCGTCTTAATATCTTCAGGTAAATAAAATCCGTTTGTTTTTGCATAGTTTTCTTAGTGATTTTGTATTTATCATCGAAAAAATGCCGAAACCAACTGGCAGAGAAGGACGTGCACAGGGTGGCCCATGAGTAAGCCGACCAAGAAAAATAGTAATGCTGCAGGATTGAAAAATGAAAATAAGAGCGTATAGTGCATCAGCGAAAAAAAATCAAATTGAATGCTTCGCTTGAGGAAGATCGAAAAAAAACACTATCGAATTATATACCTTTTTCTACTTTTTTCTACTGTAGCATCTTTAGTGAAGTGTAAAACGTGTGATAGCTCAGTGGCAGTTGAATCTTGTAAAAAAGAAGGTCTTAGCTTCAAAATGAAAGTTACGTGTGAAAAGTGCAAAATTTCAAATTATGGTCCATCGAGTGAAAGAATTGATGGTAATGCTTACGTATGCCTACGAAATAAATAATAGATTTGCATTCGTAATGCGAGTTTTGGGCCTAGGACACGCTGGGTGTGTGAAATTTTGTGGATTGATGGACATGGCAAGTAGTTTTATTTCAAAACCATGCTACAATACTTTCATTAAAAAAATTAACACCAGCGTAAAAACTGTTGCGAATAAATATTTTGCTTCTGCCATCAAAGAAGAAAAAGAGGAGACTTGTAAACAAAATAACCGCGAAAACACTGACGAAATTACAGTATCCGGTGACGACACGTGGAAAAAAGAGGATTTAATTCGCTCTGTATCGTCATTGATCGGCTATTGGACCGGCAAAGTTGTTGATATTTTCGTCAGCAGTTCGTACTGTAACTTATGTGAAACCTGGAGCAAAAAACTAGGACCTTTAGAATATGAAGAGTGGCACGAGGTGCAAGTGAACAAAGGATAATGTGAATCAAATCACAGTGGGTCATCCGGTAATATGAGAGTGAGCGCTATAATGAAAATGTTTCAAAGTTCGATAGAGTTTTTAAAAGTAAAATACCGTAATTATATTGGTGATGGTGATTCCAAAACTTACACCGAAGCAGTCAAATACACAAAGAGTGTATTGGATACGTTCAAAATAGGATGGGCAAACGTCTGCGTGACTTATTGAAATCGCACGTGGTCGATGCAAAAATGAAATCTGGTAAAAAAGTGAAAAGGAAAACTCTTTCCGTTAAAGGCAAACTACCTGGCAACACGATCGGCAAATTAACTGTGTATTATGGGCTAGCAATTCGAAGAAACCACGATTCTGTGGACAAAATGAGGAACGCTATATGGGGGACTTTTTATCATTATTCTTCGACTAATCAAAATCCCCAGCATAAAAAATGCGATGAATCGTAGTGAGAGTGGAAGAAGACTGAAGCTGCAAAAACATTACGATCATTCAAGTTACTCTCCACTTCCAGCTGATATTTTAGACGCAATAAAGACAATATATGGAGATTTAAGAAAAAAAAACACTGTTGGAACGTTGCCTAGGTAGTTTCACAACAACGAAAGCTACAAGCAACTCATATGGAAAATTAGTCCCAAATCAGTGAGTGGTACCGCAACTGTCGTTGAAATTGCAGCATATGTAGCAGCATCACTTTTTAACGAAGGCTCTACTGCTTTTCTGACCTTCATGCAGGATTTGGGCATCACTTCAGGACCAAATGCGCATGAATGGGCTTGCGCGACAGACTCTTTGCGGATTTTTTCAGCAGAGCAGACGAGCAAGCTGCTCGCGAGACCAAAGAAGGCAGAGTTTTATGTAGACAGGAGCAAAAAGATGCCTTAGATAACATGGATGATAGTGATGTACTGTATGGACCCGACATCGATTATGACATCTACGTATTTTATAAGAAAATCTAGTTTTTTCAAGATATACTTTTTTCAGTCTACAAAACTTTAAATCGATTTTCCCAAACATGTAATTTTTTAAGTCGGTGACCTGCCTACAGAAAAAACTACTGAACCGATCGTTTTGAAGTTTTGTACACATATTTTACATGTAAATAGCTCTCTAGTTACGTCGAGTTTTTTCAAATTTTTGTATTACTAACAATTTCACAATAACAAATAGGTCGACTTTTTCGTCAAAAATCGTCATTTTCGCTTCAAATGATGCCAAAAGTTTAAAAATTAAAAAAAAACTCGACGAGACTGAAGAGATAAAGTAAGAAACTAAAGAAAGCATATTGATTTTTTGGTTTCAGATGATCCAGTGATGCTGTATGCTGGTCACCGCACAAAAATTTTTTCGAGGCGCCTGCGGAGATCTACAATAAATCCGTTATTTCTCTCTATTTTTGAACAAAAATTGTTTTTAAATATTTAAATGCTGTACTTTTATAAAATCATATGTAAAATAAACTTACAGTATTAATTTTTTCTAAAAAATTCATTAAAAAGGTCTTTTTTAGACGAAATAAACCTACCCTCCCCTTAAATCAGCATTTCACTGCATATGAAGTCAGAGATGACCAGAAAAAAAAAAAGAATTTTTTTATCTTGGGTAGGTGCTGACATGTTTGAGTTACTAAAAAACTTTTCGGTAGCAGTGAGTAACAACAACAATAATACGCTGGTAAACTAAGCGAGCACTTCAAAGAAGAAGTTCATGTAGTGGCTGCGAGATATAATTTCAATAAGTGCACAATGAAGCCGAAGCAATCTTACAAAGAGTGGGTTGCTGATCTCCGTGGTTTGGCTCGTGATTGTAAGTTTGTGTGCGGTTCTCTTACATGCAGACACCAAAGTGTGGATGAAATGATAAGAAACATGGTGATTCTGCACACGCCTCACGATTCAGTTCGCTCAGCAGCTCTGTACAAAGTGCAGCCGACGTCAGCTGATGTCTTGGGCATAGCAGAATCATACGAAGCGACAAAAAGCAGTGCAAGTAATAAAAGAGAGTGAAATAAAGGCCTCTGCGCCTTTGCTCGTTTATGAAATAAAACAAAATTGCAAAAGTTTTCGGTCGCGAAAGCAACCAACAAAATATAATAAAAGTGCATACAAATCGTGTTCGGGTTGTGGCTCAAATCACTATCCTGAAGAGTGCAAATTTTAAAACGCTGTCTGTCGAAAATGTGGACGAGTAGGATATATCGCCGTCGTTTATCTATCAATTCTTTAACACTAGCTCAAATTCTTACGATAGTTCTGGACCAATTAAACACTCAAAAAATAAACAAACATATTGTTTACGTCAAACATAAACCCAGTGTCCACTAAACACATCCGCTCGCCCTACTCGTTGCAAGTGGCACCACCGCTGACGTTTTCGTTCGGCAACATCAACGTTGCGCCAGCGTCGTGTCATTCGTTGTAGACGACGAAAGAAAGAAGTTTTCTTTCACAAACCCACCCACCCAAACGGAGAAAACAACATATAAACCAACGTCAAGAAGACATCAACCCATCGAAAACAACCCGAAATCCACAGATATCAACATTAAAAATTAGCAACTACAATAAACAACACCCAACAATTGGAACGCATAAAACTTCAAGAGTACATCAAAGGACGGACATCTTGGATCCAACACTCAGCTCAACACTCATCAATCAAAAGTATATACAAATTATAAGTCACAATATACATCACAATTAACAACATTGTAAACCAATCATATAACAAAAAAGGTATAAACTAAAATCACACTTTTATACAACCAACCCCAACAATCTTCTTTTTTCCGCCAACACTCGTTCACTATCCGAACACATATAATAATTATAGAAAAAATGTAAGGCATGTAAATGCAAACGTTGATATTGGTACAGTGGAAACTGTACAATAAAACTGGCGTAGTAAAACAAGAAAGATGTAAAAACTTTATTGATGTTGAAATTTTTGAAAAAATAAAACCCTTTCAAGTGGATTCGAGGGTTTTGCTCTAAATAATTACACTACAAACGTACGAACAGTTAAATAAGCCGCAGTTTATGCCATGTAATCGATAGTTGTTTGGATTTGGAAGCAAAAAATAAACACTCTTTGCGAATTTTGTACAAATTAAATGTAGTAATAGTGAAAAAAGTGCGATTGATGGTTGCGTGTGTAAAGTCTAGTAATAATCTTTTCCGCGCGGACTTATTTGAACTTTTCGGTTTTAAATTTCAACAAGTAAATAACTTCAAAGAGGCGGAGCTCCACGAAGTAGAGGCGTTATTAAAAAAATATAAACAGTTATTCGAGCCAGCACTAGGCACAGTTAAAAACTTTGAATCAAGCATTCAAATGAAACCAGACGCGACACCAAAGATTTTTGGAAGCAGACCTATTTCTTTCGCCACCATGTAAAAATTTACAATAGGGGCAGATCGACTCATTAGCGAGTGGGCATCTCCCATTGTGATTGCACCAAAACCTAACGGCTCGATAAAAATGTGTGGAGCCTTCAAGATAACCGTTAATAAGCAGATCGACGTGGAGCGGTATCCACTACCAGCGCGGAAAAATCTATTACATACAATTAGTTATGGTCAACAATTTTTGAAAATCGACCTTAAAGATATCCTATCTGCTGAACCTCTGACCAACAGAGGTGAGCACTGAGCCAACAGTGCAGAGTTCAGAGTTTAACAGAACTCTGTTTAGTCAAGCAAGCGTAACCACTTCATGCAACGACAACAAACGACCACTGCAGAGCACTCGTCGGTTCAAAGCAGGGATGATATTGGCTTAGTTGTAAAAAAGCCAAAATTTATACAAAAATAGGGAATTTTTGACAAGAATGGGGCCTTTAGTGGAAATTCAATATGAAGCACTTTTTATTTGAATATTCAGCCATGACCACAAATATCCAAATAGATCTCGAATTCACTGTTTCGGGAAATCAAAAAATTTAAATTTTTTCATGTGTTTTTTTTTTTTACTTTTAATGTTTTAACCTTAGCACAGTGTGAGAATTAACGAATCTAGCTGGACAAAATTAATAACTCCAGAATTACTGTGTCAAACTTCCTGAAATTTGGTATAAGGGTAGGTAGGATATTTTGTAAGTAGCATGTGAAAAATGGCTGGGATACGTCAAAGGGGGGTGGCGTCATTAATAAAATATTATATATCTTTGAGCAATTTTGAGGGAAAATATTATTTTTAATAACCAAAATTTTTATATGAATATATTAGAGTATAAAATATCAATTAGAGTTAAAAATAAAATAAACAAAATGAAATAATAATATTTGATAAAACATATATTAAATAATTATATATATAATATAATTTTGTATACTTACATCAATCTGAATCACTACTAATATTTAAATTGCTATGGAAATTATTCTCTTCGATGGCGGAAGCAGCTTCATTGTCGCTTGAGTAATTTATTGCTGGTTCCTTCAATAAATCTAATACTTCTTCTGTAATTTTGCTATTTTTTGTTTTTGGAGGGCCCTTAAACTTGCAATAAGTTGATCTGACGAAACTAACAGTCTATGTAGCAAATCGGTGTAAGTGTCGATTCGAGATGTCTTCCCCTTGAAAAATTCTCGGTATCTTCTACCGTCCGGTAGATGAGTGGCGGCCATGGCGCAGTGGTTCAATTCCCTCCTGACACAAAACTTTTTTTCAATTGAATAAATTTTTCTGTTCGGCCGTCACCTCTTTGCAGACAATGGCAAACCTCAGAGAGTAAAAACTGCCATGAAAAGCTGCTTGAGAACATAAGCCGTTCGGAGTCGGCATAAAAACTTGTAGGTCCAGTTCTCGATCATTTGTGTTCAAACATTTCACAACACAATTGATAAGAAGCTCGATCTAAGTCCTTTCAAGGGCTAAAAGTGCCATTTTGTTTTTTTTTTATCTCTACTGTCATTATTTTTTACCTCTTTAGTTTCCTCCGAGAGTTGTTCTATTGGAAGAATGCAAGACGACACGATATTTTCCCATGGCAGAATTTTTTATGGACACTTACTGACATTGAATACCTTGATAATTCTGTAATGTACAATTCCCTAGTAATTTTTTTTCATCGAATTTGTTGATATTTATTGGAAATTTTGAGTTAATAGTCTCCAGTCGCGAAATAAATAACCTAGGTATGAATTTCCTACTATGCGCTTTTTACATATCTAGTATCAGCATAAAAACGGTTGATCTTTTTAAAAAGTGTGATTTTTGAAGAGAATTATCTAGGATTCCATTTTTATCTAAACAGAAAACTGTCCAACAAACAGGTGCTGGAATATAGATGCATCAGGGGCGCAACCAGAATTTTTTTGGGGGGATGTTTTGTAATATGTCGGACCTACATATGAAAAAAAACGTAACTGTACCGGCTATTGTGTAGTGGTTGGTGAGTCCGATTTTTGATCTAATATTTCCTGGTAAAAACCTCAGCCAGGGCAAAACTAAAAATAAGTTTGTATAAAAAGTGTTTTGCTTGTATTAAAAAATAATTAAAAATTTAAGAAAATTGTGATCAATTGTTTGCTGTTTACAGAAAAATAAAGCGTTAGTCAAAGGATTATTGTGATTAAGATTAACAAAATAAACCAAAACTATATTGACAAATTCAGTTACGCTCAGTGAGATTATCTAAAAAAAATCCACTGATGGCGTCATATCTCTGTACAATGTGAGACCTTTTGAGACCAATGTGAGAATTAGGAAATGTGAGACCTTTTAATCCATCTTGCAACATCGTGCTTCTTAAATAAGTTTTGAGTCGGCGAAGTACTGAAAATGTTCGTTCATTTTCACACGAAGTGATACATTTTTAAATGATCAAAATCTCCTCCCAAATCATCTTAATAATATCCAATTAGTTTTTCAAAAGCTCCTAAAGCTCCATATCCAGCGGTAAATTCTATAAAATATTATATTGTGAAGTAACAAGTTGAATCAAGGGGTCAAGCAGCAGTAGCTGTAGGGTGGACTGAAGCGAATATAGCTTCCTTGTGGGAAGCCACAGACTCTCGTTCATCAAGACCGTTAGTGCGTGGTGAGGAGCCACATCCTGTACGAGGTTACCCTACTGTTCCAAAACACTACGGATTTAGACATGGGTGTCGATAAAGACCCCCCATAATCCGGGATAGCCCGTGTCCAATCGGAGTGTTTGCAGTCGGGGGCAACAAGACTGTATTCTAGCGGCGCACCTCACTGGTACCTGTCCGCCCCAGTGAGTAACTACGGGCTTACCGTGATAGTGAGGGATATGTCACTGTGGACGGCTCTTTTCCCTACACTCGTGAGATTTATATGGAAATTCAAAAGACAACAAAAAAGGAAGGGTGCGCTGAGGGGACGAGTCCTGAAGCGGTCGAATCCCAAAAAGATTTAGACGTGGAAGGGTACGGGAAGCCGTAAGGTAACCTGCCGGGCCTGGTGGACGATGGAACTCCGAAAGGGGTGAAGCTGTTAGCCAATTCTGTCCAAGCTGAAGTGCCGGGGAACTCTAACTCCGAAGCGGCTGTTAGCTCTTCGGCTAAAGATGGGCTAGGTGGACATCCTGTAAAGGTTGAAAGCCTTCCACATAGAGAAAGGACGATGGAAGCAGGTGGACGACCCTCAAAAGTCGATAGCCAGTTTCAGGAAAACTATGTGGTGTGTCAGCTCAATCTACACCATAGTAGGGTAGCATCAGAATGATGATGCGTTGCATGAAGGAGGATGGAATTGACATAGCAATGCTCCAAGAACCTTGGATTTTTCACAATAGAATTAAAAGTCTCTCAGAGCGAAAAGCCACGCTGTACCAACCGGTAACAGATGGTTGGAAGAGAACTTGTATCTTGGTGAGGTATGGTATACTATCGGTGCATATGCCACACCTATGCTCCCCGGATCTCACCGTTGTGAGAATCGGGGATGCTGCAGGTGCTTGTATGGTAGCTTCATCGTATCTTCCATACGGCTCTCCGGACCAACCACCTTCAAAAGAGGTGGAGAATCTGGTAAAGTACTGTGAGGAAAGGAACATTGGAGTGATAATAGGATGTGATGCCAACGTGCACAATACTGTGTGGGGAAGCACCAATAGTAATGACAGAGGAGAGCAACTGATTAAATTTGTAGAGAGATATAATTTGTTGGTAGCAAATAGAGTAGCACAGCCGACTTTCGTTGATGCGAGGCGAGCGGAAGTCATTGATGTAACCCTCATTTGCACAAGGATTCTGAACAGAATAGAAAACTAAAGGATCGTGGATAGGCTAACCATGTCTGACTACAGATCCATTCAGTTTGAATTCAAGTATGTAATGTGACGCAACGGACGTAACGGAGTAGCAAGAAGGTCAGAACTCCCAAGAATACAGATCCTGTGAAAAATAAGGCGAAGTTGAGGGAAACACTGACCCAAAAAGAATACAGCGAAAGTGGAAAGCCATGTCAAACAACATGGTCGAAGCTTACGAGTGGGCATGTCCTTTATCTTCAGTAGACGAGCGTGATCCGACGCCATGGTGGTGCACGGAACTCAAATCCCTGAGGAAGAAGGTTAGGAAGGCCTTCAATCTGCACATGTGACGGGGAACCCCAGAAACATGGGCAGACTACAAGGCACGGAAAAGGGAACTGAAGAACCTCATACGACACCGTAAAAGGCAGTCGTGGAGAGACTTCTGCTCTGGGATGGAAACTGTTTCGGAAGCAAAATGGTTTCAAATGATCCATTCTCAAAAGTGGGACTAATCCGAAAAATGGATGGAACCATGGCAGAGAACATAGAGGAGTCGATGCAAGTTCTGATGGAGGTGCATTTTCCTGGAAGTTTTAGGTCTGATGATCCGTGGACACCCTTGAAGAAAAGGATGCGCAGGGTTGACAGACTGGAAGCTGAAAGAATGATCACTATGGATGAGGTGAGGAGTGATATACGCTCATTTGCTCCGTACAAAACATCAGGGATTGACGGTATATTTCCGGCTATGTTGCAGTGGGGGGAAGATCTCATTGCATCTATACTTAGGGGTATATTCGTTACTTGCCTAGCGACTTGGTACGTTCCGAGAGTCTGGAGAGAGACAAAAGTTGCCTTTCTTCCGAAGCCCGGAAAAAGGATTATGCGGAGGCGAAGTCGTTCAGACCGATCAGCCTTACGTCTTTCCTCTTGAAAACGATGGAAAGAGTGATGGTTGACTGTCTTGAGAGCACTTCGCTGATGCATAATCCTCTGAGTAGATGCCAACATGCGTATAGAACAGGTAGGTCTACGGAGAGTGCTCTTCACGAATTAGTAAGAGTTGCTGAAAAGGAGTTGTTTTCAGGAGTGATTGCGATGGCCACATTTATGGATATCGAGGGTGCTTTCGACAAAATATGCTTTGGAAGACTGCGGCAAGCCCTGACAGCTCAAGCACAGGGCGGTCGACATGTAGAATGGTAGGGTCAAGACTAAAGGTAGAGTAAGTAGAGGATGCTTCCAGGGCGGAGTGTTATCGCCAACCCTGTGGAACATAACTGTGGACTCACTACTGGTTAGACTGGATGAATCGTGCATACACACGATAGCGTATGCAAATGACACTGCGTTGGTGGTCTGTGGTAAGTTCAATGACACCATTTCAGACGTCATGAAGGGAGCACTCTGAATGGTGGAGGAGTGGTGTCGAGAACAAGGCCTTACCGTAAACGCAGGAAAATCAGAAAATGTTCTCTTTACTAAAAAGAGGGCAGGTCAGAGGAGAGAACCACTCAGACTTTTTGGAGCTGAAATCAACATGTCCACGAAAGTTAAATATTTAGGGGTAACCCTTGATAGTAAACTGAACTGGAACGAGCATGTAGAAAATAGGATTCAAAGAGGCAATAGGGTTCTGTTTCAGTATAGACGCGTTTGTGGTATCAAATGGGGGCTAAACCCAGAGTCTATGAAATGGGTCTACACTATGATGGTTAGACCTGTCATCACGTATGCTTCGGTGATTTGGTGGACAAAAGCCAGCCAGAAAATCATTAGGAAGAGACTGGACAGAGTCCAATGGCTGGCATGTGTTGGCATTACAGGTGCAATACGTACCACTCTAATAAGCGCAACGGAGGTTCTGTTTGGTATGCTGCCTTTGGATTTAGAAATAAAGAAAGCGGCGGTTCTAACAGCCCTCAGGATGTTACAAAATGCTACATAGCATAGATCAACAGCCCTACATGGTCATATGCGCATCCTTGATATTGTTCAGGGAGAAGTCAGGAAGACGTGTATGCCCATGGACGGAAGGCAGAGAGTAAGGATAACAGAATAATGTTATAAAACTCTTATAACAGATGGAGTCTTCTGTGAAGAAATCGCTGGTAACGATATCAGTATATTAACAGACGGCTCTCTGATGAATGGCAGAGCCGGGGCAGTAGTTTACTCAGAAGAGTTGAGCCTATCCTGTGTACTGAGGTTAGGGAGGTTTGTGTCCATACCAGGTGGAAATGCTTGGTGTGTTGCATGCACTGGACCACCTGACAGATGACCAGGTCAGTGGCAAGAAAATTGTCATTGCCCTTGACAATCAGTCGGTGATAAGGCGCATGCAGCGTACAGGCGTCATTTCCAGGTTGGCCATAGAGTGTCTTACCAAACTCAATAGGTGCGCTCAGACAAATGAGCTCACACCTATGTGGGTGAGAGGACGTTCTGTCATAGAACAGAATGAAAATGCTGATTCTTTAGCGGGAGAAGGATCAGCAGAAGAGTTATTTGGACCAGAGCTACGTATCGCCATAGGCGACAACATGGTGGCAGGCCTTATTAAGCAATGGATGGACTCGGAACACCGTACAAGGTGGGAAGTAGCTGTTAATTGCTGGCAATCGAAGGTAGCCGTGAAGTAGTCTCGTGGTGAGGCAGCAAAAGCTATCCGTTACAATCGAAGGACTTTAAGTTGGCATACTGCACTGGTCACAGGACACGGTCCCTACATGTACCATCTCAGGAAGATGACTCTGACCGAGGACGATGCGTGTAGGTTATGCCTAGAGCAGCCGGAAACGGTAGCACAGACTCTGTGCCAGTGTTCGGCGTTGGCAAGCAAAAGATTGACCACTCTGGGACATCCTTTTATTGGCGAAGCCGGGATTGGTCAGCTGACCTACAAGGATATGCTTGGGGTGACAAAGGATGCTTATGTAAGGAGCATGCTCACGTATGAGGGCTCCGAGCGGTAGCATCCTTTGTCCGATGGGTACGAAAAAGGACCCACTGTGGATCGCTTCGGCCAATCCCCGATTTATTATATATAACAAGTTGAATGTGTGGTAATTTAATAATAAAGTATTAGTACTTCAACCACAGCTCTATCTAGGGAACTAGAAGCTCTTTCACCCTAGTTGGTGATTCAATGGGTGGCGCCATTACATTGTTGTTTTCCATAGTTTATTAATTTTTATATTAAATACTCGTACATTGTCAAAAATTAACAAAAAACACAAATTTCATAAACTTCTTTTTGCTAATGGCTCTTGCTGAAAATTAACCATCATCTGATTTTGACAGATCAAGGGACATATTTGGTGAGAGAGAGATACGCCAAATCGAATGAGAAAATACGCTACCACCTTGTTTCGGACACCATGCTCAAATCGAAGAATGGTCAACAATACCCCAAGTGGTCAGAATTACAATTAAAAAATTTTAACACGTGCTGTCTGAACGAATAAAACATGGATATTGTTAAAGATTACGGTTCAATGACAACAGATTTGAAATTTATATATTGGGTTTTCATTCTTTTGATAAAAACTTGTGATTACTTTTCGTGTGAGTCACTTTAATTGTGTCTTATTTCTCTTTTTGCTACGATAATTTTGGGGGTTTAAACCCCAAAATCCCCCCTTTGTTTGCGCTACTGAGACGGATGACCACTTTTGGCTAACTTTGGATCCGAATATCTTCTGATTCGTAAATAGAATAATAGAGACTTTTGCAATTTTTTTCATTATGCCTCAAGAAATTAGTCTGCACAAAAAAAAAGACATTGCGTTATAATGAAATGCTACAATGACTATTATGAGTTTGATTTTTAGAAGAAAAGGCATGTTAGAAAAAGCTTAATATTTTAAATATGCGCAAACGTGCGCATGGAAATTTGAATGTATTTATAAACTATAAACATCCATCTTGACTTCAAACGTAATATAAAGAATGGCCAATAATTACCTTTATTAGGCTAAGTCTATTTAATTTGAATAATAAGTATTAAAAAAGTAATAAATTAACGTTATTAAGTCTGAGTTTCTGCCAAAATAAGTAACTAAAAAACGAGAAAACATATAATTAAATTACGTATTGTAATCATATATAATGCCTGCACTTTCAAAATTCTGAAAAACAATATATTTTAATAACGCCTGCTACTTTAATCACGGTTCAAATTTCTACTATAATTTTTTGGTTTGTAAAATTGAAGTTTGCTTGCCGTTTATACCGGACCTGTTGGTTTTTGTTTATTTTTATGTTCATATTCGTAATAAAGGAAGAATTTTATATGGCATGTCAAAAAATTATTTGAATTGGACAACTTTTTTTCTTATTTTTGTCCTCCTGATTATGAAATTTTCACACAGTGCTACTCAGGGAAGTTTTTTATTTGTCACAAAAAAAGCACACTTTAGTTTAAGTTATTGTATATAAAAAATACTTTATACTATTCTTTTTTAAAAATGTTTTCCAAAAAAAGACATCCAAAACAGTTCGATGAATATGGTCTTTCCCATGTATCTGAAAAAAGAAATCAAATGTCATTTTAAAGTATACCACCTTGTTCAAAAAGAAGGGTTCATCACACTGTGAACTGGACTTAACTGTCCGATTCGAAAATTTTTTTTTAGTAGGTTGCCACATGTGTCTATGACAAGGCTGCCAAATATCAGCGTCCCTCGTTGACATTTCGTAAAGTGACAGTGTTTTGTTTACAACAACTTTTTTCGTGTCTTCGATTTTTACGATGGAAGAAAAAATTGAGCAACGAGTTTGTATCAAATTTTGTGTGAAAAATGGTTTCAAATGTTGGTGAAATGTTACGGTGACTCTGTTCTATCGTATCAGAAGGAAAACAAGTGGTTTAACCGATTTGTGGATGGCCAAGACGAAGTAGAAGAGAGATAGCAAAGGACGTCGGCATTTCAATTAGATCCGTTTAGAACATTTTGAGGAATGAATTGGGCTCAAGACGTGTCGATGCAAAGTTGGTACGGAAAGAACTCAATTTCATACAAAAAAGAGACCGAGTTGCTATCGTGAAAGACATGCTGGAAATGGTCGAAAACGATGAATCATTCATCGAATTCATCATTACTGGTGATGAGACATGGGTATACGAGTATGACACGCAAACCAGGCATCATTTTTCTTCCATCGTAAAAATCGAAGACACGAAAAAAGTTGTTGTAAACAAAACACTGTCACTTAACCAAATGCCAACGAGAGACGCTGATACTTGGCAGCCTTGTCATAAACACACGTGGCAACCTTCTTAAAAAAATTTTCGAATCGGACAGTTAAGTCCGGTTAATTTAAAATAAATCGCTCTTAAAGTTTTTTTTTAAAAATTATCGGTTGATAACAATTACTATTATTTGATCTGCAATGTTAGGTATCGATTTAAAAACATGTATGTATATTTTAGATACTACCCCTATAGGAACAAACTAACTTTCTTTTAAAACCAACTAATTAAAAAACTAATTTAAAGTAAACTAGTATATAAAGTACTTTGAACTATATAAAATTGTTATCCACTTAAATTCGAAATAGTTTTTATTGCATTATATATGAAGTTATTGAAATACTACTTAAAAAAAAGTGATTGATAAACTACTTTGAATTATATTAAGGCGGCAACTACTCTGATTTTGAGATGTTTTAATTGCAAATTTTTATTAGATTACAAGTTTATATATATTTTACCATGTTTCTTCATCAAATATTATTAACTTTAGGCCATCAGTACTAGTTTTCAATTGGTTATTTTAAAGTAATTAAAAAAATAGTTTAAATATAACTAATTTAACAAGTAGTTCAAAATATATGCAGACGAAAGTTTGACTTATTTAGCGGACATCACCATACAAAGTATGTTAGTTCGTTCTATGGAAAAAAGTCAGAATTTCAACTAGTTGTGGTTGACAAAAAACTATTGTATCAACTACTTTTATCTTAGTTGATTTTCCTACAGGGTATTAACACATTAAACAAACAAAAAAAAAACAATTTTTTTTAAAAATCATCAGTTCTCAAAATCAAAAATGGTGGGTCAAAGTTATATAACACAGTACAATATTTTTCAGCTCATTGATTTGGGACTCAATTCTGAGAACTGCACGTGAAAGTAGCCCCGAAAAGAAGAAGTTCTGCATCATTTGTTTTGTCAAGTTACATGCCATAATAATTTTATATCGATTTTAAATTAGTAAGTATCGTATAGGGGAATTTGTCACGTTTTAGGCTCTTTTGTTTGACATATCTCGAGAACCACTAGTCCGTTTGGTGCAAACAAATTTTATTTTTTTTTAAATTTTTTATTCACATATATTTTTTGAACTATTTTATTGAACAAATTTTTATAACTGAAAATTAAATTGAAAATTTTTGACAATCATTTTTTGAACAAACAAATAATTATAATTGAATTTAAATATAAATGAACAAGTATTTTTAGATAAAGGTGTATGAGGATTTGAGGTGTTGTATTTGTGTGGGGTCACCATATGTGCTTACTTCTTTTGTGGTACTATGGATCTTTAGTGATACTAGTTGTAGTAGTAGTAGTAGTTGGATTTGCAGTGTTCTGTTGTTTGGATTGAATGGTAATAAATTCGCAAATAGTCGTTTCAGCCACAACATTCTTTAACTGCTTTGGAAGGAATAATCTGCATCGCTATATCCACATAAACTATTTTTGCCTTTGTTGTTGTGAAATATGTGTGTGCCGGCCGTGGCGCAGTGTGTTTGGCCGTCACCTCTCTGCAGACAATGGCAAACCTCAGAGAGTAAAAGCTGTCATTAAAAGCTTCTTGAGAACATAAGCCGTTCGGAGTCGGCATAAAAACATGTTGGTCCAGTTCTTGATCATTTGAGTTGAAACTATCACAACACACACAACACAATTGATCATGAAATTGGCCATTTCGTTTTTTTTTTTGTTGTGAAATATTCCGAACCGTATTTTGCCCTTTATGTATCTCAAAATGCGTTTTAGTGCTTTTTCGTGTGCTAAAGTAGGATTTTCCAAGTAACGACTGACTTTTCCAATAGCGTAACTAATATCGGTTCGTGTTGCTACCGCAAGATAGATTAACTGATTAGCTTTCCTACTAGCTGCCGATGTAAAAATTTATTAGGCTTTGAATGTTGTGAGGACAAGAAATTATGTACCAATTTCTGTCCTACAAATAACATGTAAATAATGTATATAAAATATTATTAAATTATAAATTAAAGTATATATAAAGTATATTATTAAATTATAAATTAAAATATATATAAATTATATTATAAATATTATTAACAATATACACTTTGTATTATATAGCCAACTGTTGTTAGAATAACATTCAAAAACAAATAAATATACACATACACTAGACCTATCGTTAAAATTATTGTTAATTCCGCCGGCCGAAAAAGTTTCCATTTGATTTAGAAACTTCAAATATAAAATTTTTTTGCGATCGGACAATATTTAATACTGCCACCATGACCTTGAATATTGGAAAAATGGTTTGTATGATGAAATTACGATTTTGCAGTAAAACTTCTTTGGTGCGTTGAGTAGTCTCTAGCGACACCAATTTCACGTTACTAATTTTACTTATTGTACATGTAAAAAACAGTTGCTATAACTGTACGTACACTAGGGTGGACTTTATTCTTAAGAAACATATTTTTTTTCTTTTAATTTCACGGGGCAACACATTATTTGAATTTTAACTTACATAAACAAAAAGTGATACAGCAAGCCAAAATCGCAGCAAGCTATGTGACAGCGCAACAAAAAAATATAGAAGAAAATCAGCTAGAGAAATTGGCGGCAAGCGGCAAATCTAAAACAAGTCTAATAAATTTTATTGAAAGGTTTTGGTGAATTTTAAAAGTTTAATTTGTGTTAACGATGTCGGGCTCACGGTTAACATTGAGTGATGAACAGAAGCCAATTTCTTTATCCAGAATTACACGTTCGAGTGGATATATTGAAATGATTGGAATGGTGTGCCACCAAATTACAGGTGCCAAATTACCGTCGAACAGGCAAATGCTACAACTGTTTTTCTACAACATACGGTGCGCAAAATTCACGGTAAAAGAAAGTGCGAAGCTTACGATAGACGCGGCATTGATATTTTGGCGGCAAGCGCGAATTCCATCGCGTGAGACACACAAATGTGCGCAGAAATTATACGAAGATTATCGTGCTATTCAAAAAAAAATTCATTCCAAATATCCGCTTACGAAAACGAGTGAATTTGTTGCAACTTTGGACGACCTTTTTGACATTGCATCCGCAAATGCATTGAACGATATAAAAATAGAAGAAGACAAAGTATTTTTATTGATGCAGAGAGAAAAGGGACGCCGAGGGCGCATGACGGGGGTTGATTACAGCGAAAACAGAAAGAGGAATCGCGAAAAGGCAACACGATGAAATGTCAAAACAGTCAAGTGGTAAAAATTTACTTTTATTAAATAATTTGCCCAGGCGAACGCTTTATTGGCATTATTGTTGCTAATCTTTTCAGTTGTCCTTGGAGAAGAAGATGAAAGTATAAGCGATAAAGAGGATGAAACCACTGACCTGATTCTGGATGAAGACTCGGTGCACTATGAGAGCCCCACAGCTGATAAAAGAGGTCGAAAGAACTGGATCACACCACGTCTTACCGCAGCTCTTGATGCTGGTAAAGTAACCGATGGAAAAGCCGTACACATTTTGACAGCAGCGGCCGAGGCTTTGGGAGCTGATATAAGCGAACTTGTCCTCAATCACACTTCCATTCATGAGTTGCGAAAAAAACATCGCGAGCTAGGAATGGAATCTACTCAAGAAGAGTTCATGATAAATGTAATTTAACGTAACCGTATTTGTACTTAATGCGGTCCATAAACTCTGCGACAAAAATAGGTGCAATCAAACACGCAACAGTGAAGTGGATACGTAACTTCCATACCGACGCCGAAATGCTGGTAACTGCAATGTGAAATATTTGCAAAAAACACTTTCAATGTAATTTTAGTCGCAGCGTGTATGGTCCATTTGATATTAGTTACTGATTCTTATTAATTTGAATTTCTATATCTAATTAAATGCTAAAGATAAATCAAGCGCGCGGAGTTGTCGTTCATTGGGACGGCAAAGTAATGGAAGAAATAGTTGGCAGACAAAAAGTTGAACGAATCGCGGTTCTAGTCAGCTTTGATGGATCTTCAAAATTTCTCAGCGCTGCTAAAGTTCAACCCGCAACTGGAGTAAACATTGCTGCTGCTGTTCGTGACACTCTGATCAAATGGAATATTATTGATCGTGTTAGTGCAATGAGCTTTGATACCACCTCTGCCAATACAGGTCCAAAAAGTGGTGCAACATTTTTCTTGCAAGAATATTTAGATCGAAAATTGATCCAGCTTCCATGTCGCCATCATATATTCGAAATCGTATTAAGAAGAGTTTTCGAGGTGAAACTAGGTACAACCAGCGCGCCCGAAGACCTTCTTTTCAATCGTTTTGCCACTGTTTGGGATAATTTGGATCACACTTTGTTTCGAAGTGGTATGGAAGATGTTATCGTTCGCTCAAAAATATCCGATGAGGAATGTGATATTATAAAAAAGTTCTGCACTCAAAAACTTCAGAAAATTCAAATTCGTGCGGACTACAAAGAGCTACTAGAACTGACACTCGTGTTCCTTGGTGAAGATCGTGGCGAATTCCGAACTTGTAGCTCAACTTCACATGCAAGATTCATGGGAAAAGCCATTTACTCATTGAAAATTTTAATTTTTCGCGAGAAATTTCAGGTGACTGCAAGGGAATTGAACGGGCTACGAGATATATGTGTTTTTCTCGTGCAGTTGTATATAAAAGTCTGGTTCGGATCCACAAACGCTCTTGAAGCTCCGAATCAGGACTTGAATTTCGTCAAAAATTCTATCGCGTATGCTTATAAAGACTCAGCCACTTCTGAAGCTGTATTGCTCAAAATCAAAAACCACTTGTGGTATCTATGTCCAGAAACAGTGGCTCTTGCTTTTTTCGATTCAGATGTTTCCCTGGACGAAAAACGAAAAATGGTGGAGCTTCTGCAATCAATAGAACCAATAGTAAAATTGGAGAAGGGTCGACAAATTTCTCATCCGGAAGATATATGTATGCGATAGCACGTTAAGCGATTTCGTCTCGTACAAAACCAAGAATTTCTTTGTTTCTTTTGGTTTGTCTCCTAATTTTCTACAGTGCGATCCATCCACATGGAATACGAATGAGCATTACTTGGACGCTTTGAATTGTTGCCGTGAATTGCTTGTCGCTAACGATGTCGCAGAACGCGGGGTGAGATTTATGAAGGAGTACAACAGGACTTTCACCAAGAATGAAGAGCAGATGCAATTGGTGCTGCAATTCGTCGAAGGATACCGAAAAAAATATCCATCAAATAAAAAGCTGGCACTTATTTAATCATTTAATCTTCATAAATACTTAATTTCTTAACCGATTTCAGCCACAAATATGTTCTTGTTAATAGTTATTAGGGCTACTGGGTTAAGTTTTAATCAATTTAAATAAAAAACTTGTTTTTGCCATACAAACCGTTTTTTCAATAAACGGGGCCATGGTGGCAGTATCAAATATTATCCGATCACAACCAAATTTTATATTTGAAGTTCCTAGGCCAAATGAAAACTTTTTCTGGCCGGCAGTTTGTGTAAAAGAAAAAATTAAAAAATTTCATTAAAATAACGAATGGTATAACATACACGCATGCATTCTTACACATGCATGTAAACAAAACAACCGAAGAATGAAACAGAAAAACAGCGCAAGCAAATAAAAAACGGCGCGCTTGCAGAGTAATGTCAGTCTTGAACAGAGCACAGTCGCGTGCACATGTGCAAAGACTTAGGTCAGTTTAGCTCAGGTTTTCATAGTAAAGGCGTTTACACCCTTTAAGCTCAGGTTTTCATAGTAAAGACGTTCACACCCTTTAAGCACAGGTTTTAATAGTAAAGGCGTTTACACCCTTTAAGTGCAGGTTATTCTATATAGCGAAGGCGTTCACACCCTTCTAGCTCAGGTTGTTCTACTTCATATAAGTAAATACACGAAGTCTAAATAATAATATAATTAATTAATTTTATGTTAAAGGATATTACTAAACAATAATAATTACATAAATTATTACTAGTTGGAATAATGTTTTATTGTATCATATATAAAATATAATATTAATATTTTGAATAATTACATTTAAAATCTAATCCTATTGAAGTAATAGTATTACATAGATACAAGAAATGCCCAAAAAAGAATTCTTGTAAATTTAAAACTAAAACTACAGAGTTAAAAATTTTTTGTATTGAACCCTTGGTTTACTCGCTGAGCCTACCCCAGCAATTGCAAACGAACTGAAGGGGTCCTTACAAATGGCGCCCGAGCAGGGACTTTAAAATCAAGAAAAAAAAAAAATAATAAAAATAGAAAAAAAACAAACATCGCATATATCAAGAAATAGAACACGCAAGAAAATGGTCAGTACCTCATGGGTATACTTTCTCCGAAAAGACGAGCTTCAAATTTACGCAGAGGAATTTGGATTTGAATATACCGGAACTGTTCAAGAATCCCGTAAAAATTTTGCAACCTTCATCACAGAACAAGGACAGGAGCCAGGACTAGAACAACGTCTCCTCGAGCTGGAAACGAAACATTCCAGAGCACCATCACCGGCAAAATTTACCGATATACCAACTCTAGAGATGCCACTCACTGAAACAAGCATTCAACCCCACCTCTACACTTCAACAGAGACAGACGAACAGGCATCGACTTCATACGCAGAGAATGCACCAGCGAACCAAACGTCGTATGCCGCGGTCATAGACATAGTCAGAAAATGGTCCCTCAAATTTGATGGCAGCAAGGAACCATTGGCTTTCATAGAAAGTGGAAGAACTGGCCAAAGCATAAGCTTGAACAAGAACCTCTT
Organism: Coremacera marginata; assembly: GCA_914767935.1. Classification (NCBI taxonomy): domain Eukaryota; kingdom Metazoa; phylum Arthropoda; class Insecta; order Diptera; family Sciomyzidae; genus Coremacera; species Coremacera marginata. Next base: position 102,345,876 of record OU612047.1, read on the forward strand.
ACCGCGAACAATGCCTGAACTTCTGAAAGAAAATGCACTGAAATGCTTCCGAAACAATAACCAAAAGTGGCAGGAATGGGACAAATATCAGAAAAACTCCTTGCAATTCTTCTTGCCGGCCAAATACTTTGAACGCCTAGAATATGATATTCGACAATGACACCAACGGTCAAGAGAAAAATTTAAGGATTACCTCATCGATCTACAAAACCTAATGCGCAATGCTCAACATTCCGAAGCAGAAAAACTAAAGCGCATTTACCGCAACAGTCTCCAGGAGAATCAGCTCTACATAAAAAGGAAGGACTTTGCAACATTCGAAGAGCTGATCAGCCTCGCAGACGACTTTGACCCACTGCCGACCAGAGAAGATGGATTGGAACCAGGAATGAACAATCCAAACCAAGAAAAGATAATAAACAAGTTTATGAGCGCAGAACTAAAAAAATTTGAAGACCTCACAGAAGTATCTAACATTACGGCACACAAGATCATCATGAGGGATGAGCAGCCTATCAAGCAAAGATATTTTCCAAGAAATCCCGCAATGGAAGGAATAATTAACCAGGAAATCGACGAATTGATTAACAAATGGTGCATCGAGCCATCGCGTAGCCCGCATAGTGCACCTATCGTCTGGGTTAAAAAGAAACCGGAAAGTGGAGACTTTGTGCCGACTATCGACAGCTTAATGCAAAATCGGTCCCCGACGCATACCCATTACCAGGAATTCACCATATTCTAGACCGATTAAAAAGTGCTAACTTCATAAGCACACTAGACTTGAAAAACGGCTACTGGCAAATTCCTATGGAGGAAAGTAGTAAACCATATACTGCATTCACAGTACCAGGACGAGGACTTTATCAGTGGCGCGTTATGCTTTTCGGGCTACATTCCGCCCCTGCGACTTTTCAACGTGCTTTAGACCAAGTCATCGGTCCAGCCATGAAACCGCACGCATTTGCGTATCTAGACGACATCATAGTAATCGGATCCTCGTTGGAGGAGCATATGCGTCACCTGAAAGAAGTATTTCGGCGACTACAAGCAGCGAATTTAAAGATCAATGCAGAAATGTGAATTTTTCAAAAAGGAACTAAAGTATCAACGTCACGTGGTCAGCAATAAGGGTATTCACACGGATCCGGACAAAGTATCCGCAATACGGGAACTCGAACCACCGACGACACTAAAACAGTTACGCCGCTGCTTAGGCATCGCTTCCTGGTATAGGCGCTTTGTACCTGAGTTCGCAGATGAAGTTCACCCACTAACGGAGCTATTGAAGAAAGGAAGATATTGGAAGTGGGGAGAAGACCAACAACAGGCATTCGAAACGCTTAAAACAAAATTAACAGAAGCGCCGATACTAGCATGCCCAGATTTTACAAAGGAATTTAAACTACAGACTGACGCCAGTGATTATGGCCTAGGAGCAGTCCTCACGCGAGAACACGATGATAACGAAAGAGTTATGCCAGAGCTTATGCCAGCAGACATCTCAGAGAAAAACTGCAAAAAGGCAGAGAAAAACTGTTCTCCGACTGAAAAGGAATGTTTGGCCATCGTATGGGCTATTCGCAAGATGCGACCCTATCTAGAAGGATTTAAATTCAGTCATCACCGACCATCTCTCCTTGAAATGGTTAAATTCAATCGAAAGTCCTTCAGGGCGCATAGCTAGATGGGCTTTGGAACTACAGCAATACACATATGACATCCAGTATCCAAAAGGGAAAATTGAACGTAGTGGCAGACGCTCTATCCCGATAACCGCGCGAAACATTGTTCAGAATGTCAAATATGGAACAGGAATGTACCCCTCTCACTTGCAAGTGGCTCAAGAAGAAAGAAGAAGAGATCCAGCAAAACCCTGAGAAATACCCAGACTATGCCAAGGAATATGGCATGCTGTACCTGTCATATTCCGACAACAACAAACGATGAAGACTGTGCGCCTTGGAAGCTTTGTGTTCCTAGTTTTGATCGCGGCTAGGTGCTTAAAAAAAAACCACGACGACCCAAGCGCTGGCCATATGGGCATCTGCAAGACCATCGCAAGAATTACAAACCGGTACTACTACAACTTCTTTGCTTCTTTGCTCCTTCTTACTTTTTACATATCAATTGAATTATTTTGCGAGCGCAAAAAATCGCGAAACGAAGTTCAATTACTACTACTTACTTAGATGGCCATAACAACCCGTGTCCAGGTTTCGGCCGACCTCATCAGCTCTCGCCAGGTGCCTCTGCTTTGCGCGCGCCTTCTCCAATCGGATTCACTAAGTGCGGTTAGGGCTTCTTCAGCCTGGTCCATCCATCGGAGGCATGGTCTCCCTCGTCGTAGTTGACAAGCGACCCTCGCCTCGAGCACCTTTTTCGCTGGAGCTTCGTCGTCCATACGATGGACATGACCCTGCCAGCGTAGTCGCTGCACAGTTATACGCCGAAGTACGTCAATGTCTTCGTAGAGCTCACACAGCTCGTGGTTCATTCGAATGCGATAGTTATCGCCGACTCGAACAAGACTGAAGATTTTGCGAAGATCTTTTCTCTCGAACACCCCCAGAGCGGCTGCGTCAGTTTGCAAAACTAGCCATTCCTCAGCGCCATAAAGAAGCACAGGTAGAACGAGCGTCTTGTAGAGTGTTAGTTTTGTCGATCGAGAGAGGGCTCTGGAACTTAGTTGCTTACTGAGCTCATAGTAGCACCTATTAGCAATTATTGTTCTTCACTTTATCTCCAGGCTGATTTCGTTGTTGGTATTAATGGCGGTGCCAAGGTATACGAACTCCTTGGCTACTTCAAAGTTATAGCTGCCGGATGAAACGTGGGAGTCTAAACGCCGCGCTCCCTTGTTTGTAGACAACATATACTTTGTTTTACCCTCATTTATCGTCAAACCCACTTTGGGTTTCCTTTTCGATAGCGGCGAAAGCAGCGGTAACATCTCTCTTGGTTCTACCAACAATATCAATATCATGAGCGTACGCAAGGAGCTGGACACCTTTATAGAAAATGGTGCCAATACGATGCACACCTGTCTTTCGTACAATTCCCTCCATGATGATGTTGAAGAGATCGCAAGGCAGTGGTTCGCCTTGTCGCCTTGTCGGAGAGGTCATTTCCTGCCTTGACGGAGCTGCTTGTGTTGCTCAACGTCATTCTGCAAAGTCTAATCAACTTTGCAGGTATACTGAACTCAGACATTGTTGCGTATAGGCAATCCCTTCTCGGGCTATCGAACGCAGGTTTAAAATCGACAATGAGATGGTGTGTGTCAATTTGATTTTCGTGGGTTTTCTCCAAGATTAGTCGTAACGTGAAAATCTGGACTTTCCAGGTCGAAAGCCACACTGATAAGGTCCAATCAGTGTTTTTGTAATCGGCTTTAATCTTTCACACAGTACGCTTGAGATAACCTCATATGCGATGGAAATAAGACTGATACCTCTATACGAAGTTCAATTATCTAAACAAATAAAAAGGAATCGAATCAAAAAATAGCAATAACAATAGCAGTGCACAATAGCAATAACAATGAGTGGCATCGAAGAAGTTTAGAACATGATGTGTTTGGAAGTAAAGTAAAAGTTAAAAAAAGTGGATTTTTACCCTTGTTTGTGCGAGTTAAAATATTAAACGTAAATTATCTAAAAATTTTTTTGTTCTTTGTGCAAAAAAGAATACAAAAATATAGATTACTTCATAGAACATATAAAAAACTTCATTTTATTTCTAATAAGGCCACGTTGCGTTGTCAATTTTGTGGACAATTGTTCGATGGTGTAAATATTTATAAAAGGCATCTTAAAAGAAAGCATTCCGATTTAGTGTCTTATAAATAAAAAACTCTTGGCAAATGTTCGCCACATTATTACTTACACAGAATTACTTTTTAAAATGAGATGATGTGTTTAAGTGGCGTTGTTCACATTATGGCAACAATTTTGTGATGATAACAAAATGTTTGAAGGGTATATGTATGCCTTTGGATATTAAAACGATTTCTTTTTATTTACATTTATTGAGGTAATTTTATCAACATTTTGCAATCAAATAAAAATAACGAGTTAAAACTGAATCTTAATGAACTTCTTCCTTATTTTTTATCAACTTCTTCATTAATTTTATTGAACTTCTTTATTAAATTTTTATGAGCTTTTTCATCAAATGTTATGATCTTTTCATTAATTGTTATGAACTTTTTCATTAAAATTTTTGAGAATTTCTTCATTAACTTGAATTATGAACTTTTCATTAATTTAATGAAATATTTCATTAAATTTTAAAGAACTTATTCATTAAGTTTGTCATTACTTTAATGAACTTTTTCATTTAATTTTCATGAATTTTTCATTAAATTATACGTATTCATTAATTTTGTTCATTAATTTCCAAGTTTATGAATATCGTTCATTAAACTTTAATGAACAACGCATACGGTTCAAAAAGAATAAATATTTTCGTTAAAATAACGCACAAAATTATTAATTTCATGAACATTTTTCGTTCCGTGTAGATACCGTTCGTGCGTTTCAATTGACAATTGCTGACAATTACTTAAAGGCATTAACTCGCTTGGAGCAGTGCTATGATAATAAAACCCTTATTTTTTTGAAACACATTGGAAACCTTTACGACCTTTCAGATGTTTCAAGGCCATCAGCTGGAAACCTTGGTGGACGCGCGTAGCTTGGTGGACAACACGTCCGCAATATATAGATCTTTAAAATCTCTAGGCAGTGAAGAAGATATTTGTAGCGCCTTTGTTATTCATATGATAATAAAAAAAGGCTGATGCATCTACTCAAATAAATGGAAGGAGACCTTGGGTACCTATATGGACCAGCAGGACTACCATTTTGAGCAGGTAACTACAAGGAGTTCATTATGCAAACATTTAGAGAGACGATGTCAGTTTTTGGAATCGTCTAATAACACCACCTTGTCAAGTGTTGTCAATCCAGGAGTCACTAACCGCCAAATGAAACCATATATGCGATCATCATTGCATACCCAACAGAGGTCAGGTAGTTCTTGTAGTTATTGTAAGAGTTTGGACCACTGGATTAGTGGATGCCCTACATTCAGAGCAATGGCATCAAAAGCAAGGTTCAACTCAGTAAAAGGTTTAGGTCTTTGTTTAAATTGTCTTTCTGAGCATCACAATGTTTCCAAATGCAAATCAAAAAATCGTTGCCGGAGTTGTAGAAAATCTCACCATACGTTACTTCATAGACCAACAACAACAAAAAATATTGAATGTCCCTCATCATCAACCAGTTCTCCATCCTCTTTATCAGCGCCCCAGATATCTGTAAATGCGCACATTCAGCAGTCATCGGATCATGTGCTTTTGGCAAAAGCAGTTGTTCCTATTCGTTATAGTCTAGCAGAGCTAAAATTGTGCCGTGCACTCTTAGATTCAAGCTCGCAGGTAAACCTCATAATAAGAAGTTGCTAAATTTAAAGAAGGATGCTAAATTTACCTAAAAAGAGACTTTTGTTGATATAGTTGGTGTGGCGGGCTTAGCATCTAAAATTCAATTTGAGACACAAACTGTAATTAATGAATTAATTAATTTCTTTATTACTTATCGCGTCTCTGGACCTGGAAAGTCCACCATAGACCAGATTTTGAGGCTACGGCAAGTCCTGGAGAAAACCCTCGAAAATCAAACTGACACACACCATCCCTTTGTCCATTTTAAAGCTGCGTTCGATAGCCCGAGAAGGGATTGCCTATACGCAACAATGTCTGAGTTCGGTATACCTGCAAAGTTGATTAGACTTTGCAGAATGACGTTGAGCAACACAAGCAGCTCCGTCAAGGTAGGAAATGACCTCTCCGAAACCTTTAATTCCGAAACAGGTTTCAGACAAGACGATCCACTGTCTTGCGATCTCTTCAACATCATCATGGATGGGATCGTACGAAAGAACCGATGTGCATCGTAATGACACCATTTTCTACAAAGGTGTCCAGCTCCTTGTGTACGCTGATGATATTGATATTGTTGGCAGAACCAAGAGAGATCGAAAAGGAATCAGCCAAAGTGGGTTTGACGATAAATGAGGGTAAAACAAAGTATATGCTGTCTACAAACAAGGGAGAGCGGCGTTTAGACTTCCACGTTTCATCCGGCAGCTATAACTTTGAAGTAGCCAAGGAGTTCGTATACCTTGGCACCGCCATTAATACCAACAACGAAATCAGCCTGGAGATAAAGCGAAGAACAATAATTGCTAATAGGTGCTACTTAGGGCTCAGAAAGCCCATGTTTATTTATTTATAGAGGACCCCTGCCATTACAGCTTAATCCGTCTGGGTTCTAAACTTTGGAGTTATTGTTCATGAATAATCAACCGTATTAAAAAATACACATCCTAAAAGGATGTGCACCTGAAATACTCTTCCGGACCTGTAATTTACAAGTACATTAGAAGAGCAACCACGTACTAGTTTTCACATTCACAAACACAATAGCATTACTCTGTGCCCTATTCTGTAAAAGCAGTATGCAATAATAATTCCATACTGCCCTTAATAGTACCAGTTTAGCTACCGGTAGATGGCGTACCTTCATTACCATCTACTGGTTGAGACATCGAGACCTATCCAATCTCTTGCATACTAAGCAGGTATGCCAGCCCGGTCGTACAACTGCGCGACCCCGCCGGTCAATCTAGACCTGTGCAAGCGATGTGCACAAATCACAGCCAGCACGAGTCTCCCCGAAGGGCCAACCCATGATAGTCACCTGGGCAACTCGGTCCCGTCGAAATGGGGGTCTACAAGATCCAAGCAAAGAGACACAAAATTCTTATATACATATATAATACATATATAAGAACTTTTGTTTTTGACTGTGCACATAGCACTGTTTCGTATCTGACTGGCACTTCCATACAAGGCATGGCTTATCACCATACCCTATATGAAGTGCCTACGATTTAATTTGACCTGTGCCCAGCGTCACAGGTCGCCTTTGTGCCCACATACGTGACACTCCTTGTGCCCTAAGACTCCATTTTTAGTCTTTTTGTTGACCATATAGGCCATGACTCCATGCCGTGGATAGATAAGATCACCCCATTTTTTCGACGGGTTTGACTATCTCCGTGCTAACAAGTTTTATGGACCATTGCTATTCCATCGCAGGCTTTTTTCAATATGATATACATATTGACCTGCTACCAAGATGGGCGCCACCCCGAGCTCTTGGTTGGCTCTAACTTTTTACGGCATGGGACGTATCTCATAACCAACCCTCCTCCTTTATCCTGGCTTGGGACAGGCAGGCCGAAACCTGGCGGAGTTACTAAGGGCTCAGTAAGCAACTAAGTTCCAGAGCCCTCTCTCGATCGACAAAACTAACACTCTACAAGACGCTCGTTCTACCTGTGCTGCTTTATGGCGCTGAGGCATGGGTAGTTTCGCAAACTGACGCAGCCGCTCTGGGGGTGTTCGAGAGAAAAGTTCTTCGCAAAATCTTCAGTCCTGTTCGAGTCGGCGATGACTATCGCATCCGAATAAACCATGAGCTGAATGAGCTCTAAGAAGACATTGACGTAGCTTGGCGTATAACTGTGCAACGACTACGCTGGCTGGGTCATGTCAATCGTATGGACAACGAAGCTCCAGCGAAAAAGGTGCTCGAGGCGAGGGTCGCTTGTCAACGACGATGAGGGAGACCATGCCTCCGATGGATGGACCAGGCCGATGAAGCCCTAACCGCACTTGGTGTATCCGATTGAAGAAGGCGCTCACAAAGCAGAGGCGCCTGGCGAGAGCTGATGAGGTTGGCCGAAACCCGAACACGGGTTGTTACCTAAGTGAGTAAGTAAGTCTCTGTATATCAAACTGGTGAAGATCTTGATATATGTGATTGGAATTTACCAACAAACATTGACCTTGCTGATGAATATTTTCACGAATATATGTCGAAAATTTTAATTTACATCTCGAGCGCTTGTGGTCTCTTGATGACTAGTTAAAGTACAAAACTTCGTGTCATGTTTGACGCATCGACCATAACCTCGTCCCACCAATCCTTAAATGATATTTTATTAACAGGACCAACAATTCAAGATGAACTATTTCTACTTATTTTAAGCTTTCGGTTATGGAAATATGCATTGACAGCCGACATTGTCAATATGTATAGGATGTTTTTAGTTCACCCCTCACATCGCTTATTTCAACAAATTTTCTGGAGAGAGAACGATGATCAGCCTTTGCAAATATATCAATTAAATACCATTACTTACGGCATGTCTGCTTCACCATACTTAGCCATTCGCAGCTTACATTATCTTGCCGACAAATACCACGATGAGTATCCAATAGGTGCGGATGTTTGTAAAAAGTCAGATTTACGTTGATGATCTTTTGACTGGCGCAGACGACTACGAGGCGCTTGAACAAATTAAAACAGAAACTTTACAACTTCTCAGCCACGAAGGTCTTGAATTAGCAAAGTTCCAATCAAATCATCCTGTTTTCAATCTAGGAAAGGCACAGGAGAGAAAACATATAAATATTTTCGATACAGCTGTTTCAAATGCCCTTGGAATTACGTGGAGTCCAATTTTCGATCAATTTAGTTTTGCTTTTCAACCCAAGAAGATGTTTAAGGTTATAACAAAACGTGCGATTTTATCGCTAACATCATCAATTTTTGACCCCATTGGACTTATCTGCCCCATTGTAATATTACCAAAAGTCTTATTGCAAGAGTTGTGGATTTCCAAAATCAACTGGGACACTGAAATACCAAGGAAATCACAAGATTTATTTTGAAATTATATCAATGACAATTGACAATTTACATATGTTAACACTACCTCGCTATGTTTTACAACCATCATCAATGTGTGTGGATGACATGGATTATGCGATGCATCTATTCGAGCGTATGGTTGCTGCATATACGCTCGCACAGTAAATCAAAAAGGGCAAATAAACATTTCTCTTTTTGTAGCCAAATGTCGAGTTGCACCCACAAAGAAAAGGACTTTGCCACAATTGAAATTATGTGGTGCTCACCTTCTAGCGAAATTGTATGTAAAAATAATACCGATTTGTAAAAAATTTAATCCTAAAACCTTTTTACGGACTGACTCATCGGTCGTACTGCAGTGGCTTCGTTTACATTCTTCTACTCTCAACACGTTCGTGGGAAATAGAATTTCTGAAATCCATGAAATTACATTTGATTGCACATGGCAACATATCCCTTCTTCAAGTAATCCAGCAGATATGGTTGCACGAGGATGTTCAGTATGTGAGCTGGCGGATTCCATGTAGTTTTCAGGTCCCGAATTTCTAAAAAAAATCAAGAACATTGGCCGCGAACATCTCTGCCAATGGAAAAAGACATCGAAGTACAATCAGCAATACGAAACTCAGTATTCAATAATGTCCTAAAATTTGTTGAACGCACGAGTTCATATGAGAAAATGATACGAGTAATTAGTTGGATCCTTAGATTTCGACATCGAAAAAAGGTCAATTTACGCCTATTTACGAAACTAATGTTATCTCAACAGACGAGTTGAAACGGTCACTTCATTGCCTCATATGGAATATACAACAGTAACATTTTGCCTCCAAGTTCAAATGCTTGCAGAATAACCAACAACTAAAAAACGCGCTCAAGCTTCTTACTGTTTATTCAAAACAGTAATGATTTTCCGCTTATTCGTGTGTGTGGTTGATTATACAATGCTGATATATCCGAAGATCGCAAAAATCTCTTCTTACTTCCAAAAAATTGTCACTTCGTCCGAGTACTAGTTAACCATCTTCATATTAACTTTCATGCTGTCCCTAAGGCTCTACTTGCTTTCATACTCCAAAATTTTTGAATAATTGTCGCTCGCGTTCTGGCTAGAAAGACGGTGGGTCATGTGTCAGCTGCATTCATTATAGACCAAAACTTTTACAAGTCATAGTTGACTTACTAGTTCAACGTGTCACACCAGCAAGACCATTTCAACGATGTGGCGTCGGTTTCTGTGGACCGATTTACACTTACCTTAGAATTCAAGGGAAGTAGCCATACAACTGCTATATGGCTATCTTTTTTTGCTTTGTAACAAAAGCCATTCACGTTGAGGCAGTTTTTGATTTATCGTCAGATGCATTTATTGCTGCGTTAAAACGTTTAATGGACCGTCGTGGATTGCCTTTTGATATTTTTTGAGACAATGCCACAAATTTGGTTGGGGCTAACAATCAGCTCTCAGAGGTAAAAAAAGTCTTTCACCTCTTCCTCATTTAAAAACAGTATTTTAAATTTTTGTAGTAAACATTTAATTGAATTTCACCAGGGCACCACACTTTGGTGGCATATAGGAAGCCGCAGTAAAATCGGCTAAAGGTCATCTATACCGAACACTAGCAAACACAAAAATGACTTTTGAGGAGCTCGCAACTGCACTTATCGAAGTCGAGGCTATCCTAAACTCACGCACAATGTCGCCACTATCCACAGATCCCAACGATCTTGAAGCTTTAACACCAGGTCATTTTTTGATTAATGGCCCGTTGAATGCAATACCAGAACCATCTAAAGAATGCAGTGAAATAAGCCACTTACAAAAATGGAAACGCATCACCGCAGTCAAGCAACAGTTATCCTTTGAAATGGATAACTGGCAGAGTAATCGAGGCGTATCCAGGTGAAGATAGAAAAGTTAGAGTTGTCGACGTTCAAACAACAAAAGGCTTGTTTCGACGTTCCATTCACAAATTAGCCTTGCTGCTCGATTCTTGAATGCTGATTCTTTCAACACCGCCGGAAATGTTGGGGCGCAATATCGAACATGTTCAATTTCTTATTATTTTTGTTTTTCATAAATTTAATATAACGTTGCTTTCGAACTATTTTTAGTTCAATTATTAATTACGTTAACTTTAGCATTTTTCATCATGATTTAATGTATTAGATCAACGCCACTGGCGTTTAAAGAATGTAAGTTAAGGACATCCTTCGGGATGTTCTAAAAAAAGAAATAATTTATTTTGCCGCATTGGCTAGCTATTCTTAAATTGGCTAATTCTAGCCAATGCTAGCCAATGCCCAACCGGCCAACTATACTTAACCAGATCCTGGATTCAGTAAATTCCTTGATCCAGCAAATCAAATTAAATGAAACTTCACAAGTTATCGTTAAAAACAAGACTAATTATTTATTCTACTTTACTTAAATATATTGCCTAAGTCCCTAACTTACTTGCTACCCTAAATCTGCTGACTTTGCGTTCCCACGATGTTTCATGCTGGTGCTACTTATGGCCGCTGCCTTCCAGGTCGTCGACGCAGTCTAGTTCGCGCGTGCGGATCAGGTTTCCAAAGGTAGACGCTTCGTCAGCGGAATGGTAGCTTGGCCGTATGTTAACTGTCCCACCTTCAAATATCTGCGTCCCGCAGATTTACACAGGAGACAACAGGATGCTTTCTAGGTTCCTGAGTTGTGTTCTGCTGCAGGTTATGGATTGTGCTGTTTCCTGTTATTTTCTTCCACTACACATAACATCCGGCAGCTACGATCAGCAAGAATATGACTTCTATAGCGGTGGATATTTGGAAGTTGATATCGAGCTTTCTCAAGCGGCTTATGTTGTCAAGGCTCAGACTGTGAATGTATTGCAAGTTGGGTTTAAGTCCTTCATTCGTCACTTTGGTTAGTTCTGATGGTAACGCCTGAAGGCTTTTGGCTATCCTGCTTAACAATGTTTGGCTGGCAGTACGCACCGTTTCGTTGTTTAGTTGAATTAAGAATGTTCCATTTAATACCCTCGAATAACTCTCGCTTTTAATAGTTCCTATAAAATTTGTTAAGAAGATAGTGTTTTCGTCAACTAATTCTATTTTTTCACTTTCATCAGCTTCGTAACGCCATTTCAGGTTTCCGCCTTTGATGAGTTTTGGAAGGCATTCGTCCTCAGGCAGCTTCTTTACTGTATTTCCTTCACAAATTGTTGCATTATTTATTGAGGAGCAATCGGCTGCTATTCCATATGTCTCATTCTCATTTACCAGTAATTTCTTATATTCAAGATCGACGCGCTTTCCTTTTGAGGTGGTAGCTCTTGCCAATAGCAATCGGATATATATAATATATCCGATATATCCAATAGCGAGCAGGCTTAACCTTGGGTACAGAGAGTACGTAGATGAGGAATGTTCCATTCGAATAGATTGATGGTTTTTCGTATTCCATGGCCTCGACCAAATTCTGGTATGGAAGAGTTTCTTCTTCGGGTATAATGCGCTCTATTTCCTCTTGCTGTAAAATATTTGTATTGACAATTCCAGTTTTTGCTATTTGGATTGCTCGAAATATATATGATACTTGCTCCTTGATAACGTGAACTTTATGGGATATCAATAACTCAAGGTTGCTCATACTGATGCCTTTGTCAATGTTATTGGCGTAGGTGACCATCTCATTTATCCTCTTTACGGCCTCATGAGTAGCATTGAAGATCTTATTGTTAATGATGTATTGGCTATTACTGTTCTCAATCAGCCCATTTTGAGACTGAAGTATGTTATCCCAATCGGTGGTGTCTGGTGATCCAGCGATCCATTCAGTTTCAGTTCAGATCCAATCCAGTTTAAAGATCGACTTCTTATCGTTTTTTCCTTTTGTAGTTCGTCAATACGAAGCTTCGTTTGGCCGAGGTGGAATTATACTATGGACTTCATTGCATTTTGATCAAGGTCGATGGTCTCCTCTAATCCTGTTACTATTTTATTGAAGTAGTCGAGGTCGACAGTACGTACTAATTTAAAATAACCATTGATTATCCAGTCGCTTCCATGTTCAATCACCAATGGGAAGTTGTAGTCGAACACGTTGAACCCGGAGACTCCAGAAATCAAAAATTAGTCTAGCTCATCAATATAGGAATAAAATAATGTTAAATTATACAATATTTCATAAAATTACATTTTTGTTTCTAGTGAATAGTTTTTAAAGCATAACCAGTACAAAGCTGATTTTGTATCATGACAAATTTAATTCAATTTTTTAATCTAGTTAAACTCAAAAATAAAGGTGCAGATGGTCATTGTTTTTCTTCTAAATTATAACGAGTAGAATTAAAACTTTTAATTTTAACTAATATGCTTATTTTTCCCTACATAATATTTACTTATATTAGATGGTCAAATTATGAAAAAGAAGAAGTGATGTAGTTATGCTTATGCAATGAATTATGAATATGAATTATGCAAAATGAGCTACGGCATTTGTGCCCTTGTGCTTAATTTTGTGCATTTTTGTTTATATATATCATTTTTTGTAATTTCTACTAATGTTTCGTTTAAAGTGTGTGCATTTTATATTTTCTTATTCCGTGCTTACTTCTTTTTGTTTTCTTGTGCTGTTTGTATTTAAATTATACGGTGCCTTTCCAAATTAATTTACTTCTTTTGTGCATATTTTTATCTTCCGTGTTTTCTATTGGCTTATTAAAATATTACATATTTTATGTGCATTTTATTTTCAGGATCTAAATCTTGTGCTTTTTTTAATTATATAACTGTTTTTATCATTTTATATTTTTTATTTGAGCCTAATGAATTTTTTCCCACCGTCCGTATCTATGGTTACACTATTGACTCTCCCAACAACTTCCTTTTTATAAAGCGGAAGTCGTATGTTGAGCTTAAGAATACGAAGGTTTTGTTTTCTGTCAATAATTGCTTCTAAATCTTGTAAGGTATCGTCGCCAATTATACAATTAAAGGCAACAAGACCTGGTAAAACAAGGAATGTTAATACAGTTTCATTTCCTGCTCGTTGTTGGAAATGAAAAAGTTGAGGGTAGGAACTTTCTCGGAAATCATTACCTGACCCCTAGCGGATTGAACAGAAAAAGGATTCAAGAGTCTAACACTATTTTTTGCAATGCGTGGATTAATGAAATTTTTGTGGCACCGGTGTCCACAAAGAATTTCTACACCGTGACCTCACTGCCTACGTATTCTATGTAAGGTACGCTGGATAGGCCCCGTCCATAAAATTTAGCTGACTTTCCTCAATATTTTCTTCGAGGTGCTGCTGATACGCGGTCTCATCTTGATCGGGTGTTTAATTGTGAAACATCCTTTGCTGCTTTGGCTGAAAATTATCGGACTCGAACTTTCGTTTAGGAGGGTATCCGTGTTGGGGCCTGTTCATGTAGTCCACACGTCGGGTTTGAATGGACTGATCAACTTCCACTTTTTCCACTGGTTCTAGTCCGTTTGGTCTTGGTGGTCGATAGCTATTGTTAAACCCACCATTTCCATGATTAAATTCGTGATTAAACCTTGCGCTATTGTTGTTAGAATAGAATGTTCTTCTGGGTGGCAAGTGAGGAGGATTATCTCTCCTTGCCAACTGCTTAACTGGAATAGTAATCTAGTCTTGAACGTTAGGATTGTGTATAGGGCGACTTCTATAATTTAAATTTTGTGTGTCTAAGCATGCCGTATAAGCTTCCGGTAGGCTGCTTGACTTTTGCACGATTATCATCCTAGAGAGATCACCACTTAAACCCCTTATAAAACGTCTAAGGTGCTGTTTCTATACGTTTCCATCAAGACATTCACATTTTCGGTGGAATAGTTTTCTGTTTTGATTTTGTTGATTATGAGGGAGAACTGATGATTGACCCTCGCGTAAAACTCGTCAAGCTTGGTTGTCTGGTTACCCCACCCTGTGGTATCTGACCGAGTTGGTGTTTCAACGTTCGGATATCCCGCTTATCTGCCAATTATCATCGAAGATGTTATGCGAGATGAGTACACTTGTCTGCACTACCTCTAATTTTTCCTCTTATGCTCTTGAGAATAGACCGAAGAATGGGCTTCGCCCTAACAATTTGGTAGTCCTGCAGTATACCTTCTACCGAATGTACCCAAGAAACGTATTGTGCAGAGTCGCTCTCGAAAGCCTGCAGCTTTTTTACGGAGTCTGGAAGTCTACCTTTATCCCTTAGTTCGTCCTCTGTCGCAGGGTCACGTAATGGTACAGGAGGAGTATCTCTCAGGATACTAGGGGTTTGGCTTAATTGCTCAAGCTGGCGAATCCTAGTATCCGCCTTCTTCAATTCTTGCATTAGTGCACCCACTGATCCAGGCAGCTCCGTTACAGATTGCGTTGGAGAATCCATATTTTCTACTCTTTTTTGTTAACAGAAATCAGAAAAGCACTTACCAATTTTTTAAGGATATCTTTTCTTGCAAAATATTTTATTCAGCTCAGGTTTCTTTTTTCAATGCATTCTTTTGGATATTGCAAATTACCTTACTACACACAATTTTTTCTTTCTTTTGGATATTGCAAATTACCTTACTACACACAATTTTTTATTTAATTTTCTTCTTTTTTCCTGATGCAAGATTATACAATTTTTTATATTAACTTTTTGTAAAATTTTGTATTTTGCACTAGTGTCTGGTATTTTTTTTTAATACCTGTTTTTATACCGGTGGCGGCCGTGGCGTAGGGGGTAGAGTGATTGACTCTTACGCCAGAAAATCCAGGTTCGAATCCTCCATCTGACACAGAAAATTTTTTCAATTAAATTCATTTTTCTGTTCGGCCGTCACCTCTCTGCAGACAATGGCAAACCTCAGAGAGTAAAAACTGCCATGAAAAGCTTTTTGAGAACATAAGCCGTTCGGAGTCGGCGTAAAACATGTAGGTCCAGTTCTCGATCATTTGTGTGCAAACATTTCACATCACACACAACACAATTGGTCATAAGAAGCTCGGTCAAAGTCCTTTCAAGGGCTGAAATGGCCATTTCGTTTTTTTTTTTCGTTTTTATACCGGAATAGTTTGTATTAAACCAGTTTATATAATCACAGTTTATATACTCATATCCACATATGTATTCGGAAAACGGTTTTAGTGCTCTTTTCATTTTGTTATAAATATCTGCTGCGCAGAAGAATAAAAAATCATCATCAGTTGTACGTTGTGAGAAAAACAACATACATTTGTTTTATTAACATTTCACAAATCTATCAGTTATAGCTCAGCTAAAAATAATAGATGAACTGAATACTTTAGTATTTTATTACATCAGCCTTGGTTTTTTTATAGTCAGTGATTAAAATATTTTTATATTTTTTATTTTTAGTTCCTGGTAGCACTGCAAATGAAGCAAACGTTTCCAGTCGACCAATTCCCCCTTATTATAATGTCACCGAACACAATATGCTGCCAAAGACTGAAGGAATACAACTATCTAACGAAGGATACAGCTACGTTACAGAAATTCAACCCATTATCTCATCGCATTCAAGACAAACCCGTTCACTAAAGACCAGTGATGAAAAATGCTGTGGCTCAGGAGAAATAAGTGGGCATCATCAAAATAAAACTCGTCGTACACAAAGACGAATAACACACAACGAGAAGAGATACCAATCAGGTAATAGCTAGAATTTCTTTATTACTGGTTGTATGTGTTATTTGCTGAGGCCAAGAAATAATAATATTTTATTTCATATAGCATTAGTACAAATAAGAACAAAGTTCTTTTGCGGTACAACATTTTAGTATGAATTAACAACAATAGATTTGGATATAACAACAGAGTAATAGCAATTACAATAAACAAAATTAATCGATAAGTTAAACAGTTATTAAAAATTAATAAATTTTAAAACTTAAATATCAAATATAATAGAAAGAAGAAGATTGCAAGGAAAGACACAGAAAGTAAGGAGTAGAGAAGTGAGCTAGAATAGATTGCCTTAATTTTTCCGCCCGAGTTATTTCTCTTACGCTACGTGGTAAAGTATTCCACAGTTTTATGGCATTAATGAAGAAAAATCTAGAGGTATTAAGAGAGCTATACCTTGGAGCAATAAGTAGATTACATCTTCTTGATATACTGAACTGCAGTTTTTCATAAAGATAATGTGGTGTTTTTCTATGTATAATTTTATGAAGAAAGATGCAGTTTCTAGCATTGAGGTAATCAATCAGGTTGCATCCGAGTATTGCATTTCTGAATGTTGAGAGCCGGTCAAATTTTTTTAAGCAAAATACAAAACGTGTGGCACAGTTATAAGCAATATTTAGTTTTAATTGAGAAGACAAGTCGAGTCTACTGTAAACAACTTCCGAAAATGTTATTATTGACAAAACAAGCTGCTTCACAAGCATTCTCAAATTTCGAAGGATATAATAAACTTTACGGACAACATTTATTCTTACAGATAGGCAGCACAAATGATTTGGCAGCATTTAATTGTAGTCCATTAGTATTAGGCCATTGATAGATGCTTCTTAGATCCTCGTTAGGTCTGTGGCAAAGGTTATCTAGTAGTTCAACTCTACTTGATAGATAGATCTGGATATCGTCCGCATAAGCGTGTACAGATGAATGTTTGCAAACAGCAAAGACGTCATTTATAAAAATGGAGAATAAAAGAGGGCCAAGAGTTGAACCTTGGGGTACACCACTTAATACAGATTTATTGTTAGAGAACATAAGTCCCACTTTAGTTCTTTGTGATCTATTCGACAAGTAGCTTGATATTAGATTTACTGCACTTTCACTAAAACCAAAGAGAGTCCTGAGTTTCTGGCATAAGTACTGTTGACTTACTTTATCAAATGCTTTCGAAAAATCTAACAGGCAGAGCAAGGACATAGAACCAGTATCATAAGCGGGCCGTAAGTCATCCATAACCTTGACTACAGCCGAATCACACCCATGCCCTGCACGAAAACCAAACTGAAGGGGAGACAGCAAATTATTTTCAAGAAGGAATTTATTGATTTGTTGGCTCATTAGTTTTTCGCAGACTTTAGATAGCGGAGATAATATGCTTATTGGCCTAAAGTCGTTAGGCCCAGAAGGGTTTGATTTTTTAGCCACAGGTAAAACAATTGCTGATTTCCGAATTGCCGGGAATGAAGAAGATATAAGGCAGTGGTTAATTATATGCGTTAACGGGCTGATTATGTGTGGTAGAATTATTTTAATAAATTTAATTGGAATACCATCTTCACCTATAGCGTTTGATTTTATCTGCATAACACACTAACCAATGTCAAGCTCACTTACTGAAGTAAATTCAAAGAGTTGAGGAACATGGTTATTTGTAAGGGAAATTGTGTTGTTGTTAGGGTGAGCAGTGTTTTCAATGAAAAAGTTGTTAAGTATGTCAGGATCAACTTGGCAATCTGAGGTCTCTTAATATTGTTCCACAAATTTTTGGTCGGAAGGGAAACATTTAATTTGGCAGAGAAGTATCGAGACTTGGACTGTTTGGTTAAGCAGACTGCATCATTCCTGGCCATTCTGTAAGCTTCCCAGTTTGCTGATGATGGATTAATTTTCCAGAGCTTGTGTAGGCTATTTATTTTCTTTATTGCATTAAGCACATTTTGTGTGAACCAGGGACAGGATGAATTTTTTAACCTAGTTATTCGTAAAGAAACATGCTTTTTAAACAAGTACTTGACAGGACCTAAAAGAGCATTAACTTTATCATCGACTGTACTGAGATGCCAACAATCAAAGAATGATGTCAAAGACAATTCATAAAACAACGACGAATAATTAATATTTTTAAAATCACGATACGAAAACGAGGTCGAAGTCACATTTCGAGATAAATTAACTTTTAACGAGCAAAAGATTAGGTCGTGATCAGAAATGAAAAATACGAGTATTTGGTCAAACAGGGAGACAAGCGAAGGGTCTGACACAATGAAATAATCTAGTAGGCTAGGAGATGTATTATTAGAGAAACGACTGGGAACAGTATCATTGATAACAGAAAGACCTACTGAAGATATATTGTCACACAATGATTGCTTAACAGAATCATTGTTCAAGAGATTTGTATTGAAATCACCACACACCAAAATCAAATCATTATTAAGAATATAATTTGACAAGTCAGCGAACCATGGATCTACAGGAAGACACTTATTCGGGTTATACACACAAGACACAAGGATTTTAGTATTATTATCAGAAATACATATGGTGAGATACTCAATCCTTGGACCGCTTGATTTACCTAGAACTTTGACATTTAGGTAAGATTTACAATACACAGCGACTCTACTACCTCTTTTTTCGAACCTGTCATTTCAAAAACATTATAACTATTGACGCTGCATATTGTATCACTTATGTTACTAGACCACTACGGTTCAGAAATACAAATAATGTCAACTGATGATTCCTCAAAAATATATCTTATAAAGTCCAGTTTAGCCATGTTTAAGCTTCGGGCGTTAAAATGGACAACATTAAGACCACCATGCTGTCTACACAAAACCTGAATTATTGTTTTCTGGTTTTCATTAATGCCAAAAAAGGACCTGCTAGAATCCGACAAGGATTTATAAAGTGGGAGAAATATGTAGGCAAATTACAAGGAAAAAGAAGCTTAGCAAAGAGATAGGGAAGAAGAATGAATTGAAAAATTAGCTTTAAATTAAAAACAAATAAAAGATACTATCAGCATTTTTTCCATCCTGATAAACACTGAGCCGCGATAAGAGAATGCATTATAAATTCTCTTTTCACGCTTAAGAGCAATCGCAGTTTGTACAATTTTTCGAGTTTCAGCATCCAAGCTTTCGTGAATAAAAACATTTGTGTCGAAAGCAAACCCAGCATCTTTTAAATTAACAGCTGACCTGTTTCGTTTCCGATACGCTGCAGAAGCTTTTAAAACACGGTTGCGATCGAAAGGAGAAAAGTAATTTATTATGATGAGAGAGTTAGGATTTCGAGGGCTAGGTTTAACACGAAATATGTTTTTTATTTGTGGAGGCTGAAATTCAATAAAAAGGCAAATGCAGTTAAAAATACTTTTTAGATTTTCTTCTCTTTCATAGGGCACTCAAAACAAAACAGCATCTAACAAAAGAGCTGGAGCAGTGTTGCGAGTGCATTTGCTATTGAGATGATCAGTATTAAGCTGCTCACATCGAGAAGGCAAAGCACAAATTTGAGTGTTTAGCGCAAGAATTTTTGTGTCAAATTCAGTTATCTTGCTCTTTAATGCACTGACTTCCGTACCAATAACTGCCAAAAGCTTTTTTCGATACTCACAATTTCTGCAGAGAGACGGGTAAACGAGCTATCAGAGTGTAGAAGTAAACGATCTTTCAATTGCTGAATTTCCGTTTTAGTGTTCTTTGTGAGTCGTTCTTTCAATTGCTGAATCTCAGATTTGTTCTTCTTTGTTAGACGTTCTTCCATTTCCAGAAGTTGAGCGCGCAAAGACCGAGATAATGCATCACCACTCTCAAGCTTTGGCGTGCCATCATTTTTGTTGGTATTCCGATTAGAGAGCACTTTTTGGCGTGTCACACGGATGGGCGTCATATGAATATCAACAATCAGCTGCTTAGAATAGCATCAGCACCAGTGGCAAGATGAGAACAATACTCACAATAGATAATGAGCACCAGCACAAGTGTTAGATTTTGCAGCAGAAGAAGACGAATGGAATGACAAGAATCAAAGTTAGCAAGGGCGACGGCACAGAGTTAGTTTGAGCGTAAGCGACAGCATATTAAGTTGCTCAAGATAAGCTTCGTAGGCTATTGATAATAATGATAATAATGATAATAATGATAATAATGATAATAATGATAATAATGATAATAATGATAATAATGATAACAATGATAATAATGATAATAATGATAATAATAATAATAATGATAATAATGATAATAACGATAATAATGATAATAATGATAATAATGATAATAATGATAATAATGATAATAATGATAATAATGATAATAATGATAATAATGATAATAATGATAATAATGATAATAATGATAATAATGATAATAATGATAATAATGATAATAATGATAATAATGATAATAATGATAATAATGATAATAATGATAATAATGATAATAATGATAATAATGATAATAATGATAATAATGATAATAATGATAATAATGATAATAATGATAATAATGATAATAATGATAATGATAATAATGATAATAATGATAATAATGATAATAATGCTAATAATGATAATGATAATAATGGTAATAATGATAATAATGATAATAATGATAATAATGATAATAATGATAATAATGATAATAATGATAATAATGATAATAATGATAATAATGATAATAATGATAATAATGATAATAATGATAATAATGATAATAATGATAATAATGATAATAATGATAATGATAATAATGATAATGATAATAATGATAATAATGATAATAATAATAATAATAATAATAATAATAATGATAATAAAGATAATAATAATGATAATAATGATAATAATGATAATAATGATAATAATGATAATAATGATAATGATTATAATGATAACAATGATAATTATGATAATAATGATAAAACTGATAAAAATGATAATGATAATAATGATAATAATAATAATAATGATAATAATGATAATAATGACAGTAATGATAATAACGATAATAATGCTAATAATGATAATAATGCTAATAATGATAATAATGATAATAATGATAATAATGATAATAATGATAATAGTCATAATTATGATAATAATGATAATAATGATAATTATGATAATAATGATAATAATGATAATAATGACAATAATGATAATAATGATAATAATGATAGTAATGATAATAATGATAATGACAATAATGATAATAATGATAATAATGATGATAATGATAATAATGATAATAATGATAATAATGATAATAATGATAATAATGATAATAATGATAATAATGATAATAATGATAATAATGATAATAATGATAATAATGATAATAATGATAATAATGATAATGATAATAATGATAATAATGATAATAATAATAACCACAACGGAAACTGTAAGCACTGCTTACTCATTTACAAAGTAAAGTGAACGTAAGATCACGGATCGTACTTGAATCGCAAGTTGTTAAAAGGGCGTATGTTGCCATTTTGAACATATTAATTTTTATGAATAATTGGAGTCTACTGATATAGGCCAACAGCTATAGAGTTAAAATGATTTATGTTGCATCTAAGAAAGAGGGTCTAATACCCTTGAGAAATCTCCGGTTTTTGTTAAAGGGGCGTAAGTTTGTAACATACCCTTTTTTAACAAAAAAAATATTCAACAGGCAGTGGGTGAAGGGAAACAAAGTGTAGGTTACCCAGGAAAGAATTTCACTTTAATAAGCAGTGAGTAAAGCTCTCTATAAGGAATTTATGTAGGAAGAAGAATTTAAACTTCGTTGATCAATCCTTAAAACAAGTTTTATAGAAGGCATATGAAAGGAAATAAGTCGTATGAAACTAATTCCTTTATACAGGAACTTAAATAAGGTTTGATAAAAGGTTTTTATTCAAGGCTTATTCAGGAACTTTGAAACTGAAACAATAAAATATACATTACTGCATTTGAAGCTATAAATTGCTTAGCAAAGCATACTTTTTTATGAAAAGAAAGAAGGGCCATCCTTCCCAATCAAGTGATCCAGCCTATCCAACAGGAAAAGTACCTATAAATCTAAATAAACTTAATGACATTCAAAAATGTCCCACTACAATCTCACCCTGACAAACAATTTTTATGTGCAGCTTTTTGACTGGCCTGTGATCGAATAAAAACATTTTAATTACTAACAATATTTTAAATAAATTATAAAAATAGTTTTTCATTTTGTACCTAATTTTAAAATACAAGCCATTGAAAATAATATGATTTTGTGTTAAATTTTTTTAAAAGAGCGTATGTTTCCAAATTTTAGAACGCTCTAGCAACGTGCCAAATTTTAATTACAGCTGAATAACAATGAAACCTTTTCTGTAGACACTTGGTTAATAATTATCATTCGCCAATTTAATCAAATTAATGAAAGGGTAGTGGGGGGAAAGTTTTTCTAGTTCCTATAAAATTTACCAAACATCACATACGCCCTTTTGACAACTAGCGATTCACTTATATTTTCGCTTTCCTTTCACTTTCATGATTTTTATTGGTTTTTTATGTTGAAACCCAAAATGGGATGGTAAAATATTTATAAATTAAATATTTGCCAGAATGAATGCCATTACACCGCCGGTCAGTAGGCGTTTGTTCTTTACTCGTTTTTCATTTGGTTTTTGCTACACTTCACATCTTTGTAACATTATTCAAAAAACGTTATGTCAGCATATCGCTGCATATCTCTTACTTTACGAAATAAAGTACATATGGGAATGATCACACGAAGACATGATCGGCTTAACCGTGCATTCCTTTTGTAGTTGCAACCGTAAGCGTAGATGTAAGGTATTCGAAATGTAACAAACAACATACTTTCGCATATTCCTGTTTTCACCACCATAAGCTAAAAGAAAACATGAATTATTTAGTAAGCACCTTACGATCTTTCCAACTGGGTTGCTTAAACACACATAAATACACACAAAACGTGTATATTCTCGTGCTTACGTCATCAGGTCCCTCGCTCCCTGGTACAGAACTATAATATCGTACCTACTTACATATTCATAAAGAAACACATCTTGATGTTCACGAACATCATCGTATCTTGATACAAAAGATGTATCTTTAAATTAAACGTTTTTTTAATTTGAATCTTAAAATAAAATAAAACGTTTTTCAGCAATTTATTTCGCATTCATTCTGAAAAAGTTAGATCGAAGTTTTGGGAACTTAAGGAGATAGTCGGCAGTGAGTTTGGCATTTTTTTAAATGTACACATACATTTCAGATTCTTGAGTGAGTTGTTTTAATAAAACTTTAATACAAACAACATTATTGCGATTTAAATTTTTATGTTATATAGGAGGTAGACGTGGTTGCAAGCGGATTTGCAAAATTTTTCGTAAGTGATATTACATAGTCCATTTCAACTTATATACCAAATTTTATTCGTATACGACTACTCCTTCTTAATGCTATGAAATGAGGATTTCAAAAATGTTTTTATTATCTTCTAAAAGAGGTAATTTCAACTTATGCGCCAAATTTCATCGATATACGAAGACTCCTTCTATTTTTTAAGCGAAGCCGCGTTATTTTTACTCCGCGTTCTGTGATTTGTTTTTGAAATGACACTTTTTGTCTACCGCGTTTTTCTTAGAAACTGATGTTTCTTTGTTCCTTGCTTCTATTGTACAAGAAAATGTAATTCCAATATATTAAAAATATTTCTTTGACCCTTCGCGGAGAATCGAACTCGTGCAGCGGCGATCAATACACTTCCACTGATCCAAAAAGCCTCTGTTGAGAACAGTTGTTCATTCAATATTAGCTTTGTTTTTTTCATGAGAGATCAGATCATTGGTGAAAAAAACGCTTCAGATCAGTTTTAGCGCTGTTTTAACTCACAGGCATATGGTGATATTTTCTGCATACAGTTGAACAGCTGATGTTCTTTCTAAGCTGAAAGATAATTTATTTCTTTTAACAGCTGATGTCAAATAATGCAGTGCTGCCCATATTTTGCAGACGCAGCGCCATATAGCCATCAACAAACGGTCAAGTGTTTACTTTTGCAGATGCGGCCTCAACACTTACGCTTTTTCCACACTTGGTCAACGCAATTTCAAAGCAACTTCAACGCAACAGCGAAAAAGTTGAAAAGCAATGTAACTATAAACCGAATGCTTTCAGGCTTGCTTCAAAAGTCATGCAACATGTGTTAGACATCAGAAAAAGCATTAATAAATGAAATAAGTGGCATTATGCAGATAGTTAGTAATTATATAATAATTCATGTTTTTCGATTTCTTCTACTAAGTTAATATTTAACACTTGCTCATTCATACTGCAAGCTATTTCTTCTAAATTTCTAGATTTCTTCTATTTCCAGATTCTATTAATGAAAAAAGGAACTAATTAATTAACTTATTCATCTTGATTAATATCATATATAGCGTACTACACTACAAATTATTGAATTCACAAAACAAACAAACTGATGCAACGAGCCGCCGGATGAAAATTGCGGAAAGCCGCGTTGCATTGAACAGGTTGAGAACGTGTCGAGAACTTGTTGCGTGCAAGTTGCTTAATCTGAAGGATCCGGTATAAATACACAGGCTAGCAACTTGAGTTGGAGTTGCGTTGACCAAGTGTGGAAAGGCATTAAAAACAAAGAATTGGATCAATTGAAATGATCCAGCTCACTTGCTGGATAATGTGTTGTTTTTGCTTAGCTTGCAAATTCGATGTTATGATCCTGTTCTCTTATGAAAAAACGCAGCTATTAAGTATTACTAAAGCTATGTCGCAGCAGATCACAGTAATCTCTTAATAATAGAGGTTTGAGTATTGGCTATTCTACACATATATACATTCCACATAAAATGTTGCTTCTACTTGCTACAAGATGTCGCTAGCATCGGTCTTTTAATAAAGTACAACTGAAACTATTTTGTACCAGATCGAAAAATCTATATATTAAAACGATTTTGTATTAAACGATTTTTGTATTTTGAATATTAACGTGTGTTTTTTAATTTTCTTTATGTTATTTTAAATTTTTTAATTTTAAAGCTTTTGTATGCCCCTATCACCGTCCGCGAAAAAATTTTCCACTCGAGTCGATTCCGATGGCGAGCTTTTAATTCTGCCGTATCATAGTTTGCGAGTCTACTTGTTCGCCGCAGATTCAATGCTGCATAAAAACATAAAAGTAAACAAAGTTACGTAAAAAAATTAAATTAAAAAAAAAAAAAATTCGTTCGTGTTTTTTCTTTAGCAAATAGTAAAACCAAAAATTGTAAGCACCTTCGAGTAATTTTTGGATCAATTGTGTAGACGCAAGCATTTTATCAAGTGAAACTGTTTTTCAAATATTTTTCGAAGGAACATTTATGACCTGCTCAAATAGCAGCTACACAATTTCATGGAACTGAAATTCGCCTGCTTTTGACGTTTAGGTCGAATGGTTCTTGGAAAGTTCGAACACTGTGATACCGCCTCCCCGAATTCGACCAATGTTTTATTCGACTCGCTTGACGGTATTAAGAGCATTAATAAAAACAACCATATAATTATCAAATCTATAAAACTACAAAAAACACAGGTGCGTCGTTGGACACACGAGAGAAGCGAAGCTTTTTCGCAGTTACATAGATTTGATAGCTTAATAATTTTTTCTTTTTAATAAATTAACTTTTAAATTCAAAAATTTAAAATAACATAAAATATATTACATATATACAGAAAACATATTGTCTGCTTATTTTTTTATTGTTGAATGTCAAATTTCCACGCCAATTACATATACGGGCATATAATGCCGGCGACTCTCCATTTTAACTCTCCGCACATGGTTGTGAACTTGGCTGCACTGACTGATTGAAATCTATTTTTTTGCCACTGAAAAACGCACTTATCAACGCACTTGTCATAGAGTGTAAATTATTATTTCAGAGTTATTTCACTTAAAAACATGAAGAAAAAAACTCTGTTAACCTCTGTTAACACATGCCAGAGATTTAGCAGAGTTGATGCAATCTCTAGGTAATAATTTATACTCTTTGCACTTGTGGGCATTGCTAATTTTCTTCGTACCAACAGCATATAGTATAAATTATTATCCTGAGATTGCATCAACTCTGCTAAATCTCTGGCATGTATTAACAGAGGTTAACCGAGTTTTTTCCCTTCACGTTTTTAAGTAAAGTAACTCTGTTAACACATGCCAGAGATTTAGCAGAGTTGATGCAATCTCTAGATAATAATTTACACTCTATGCCAACAGCACCACAAAAGCATTCACAATACAAACAAACCGATGCTGGAGACACCTTGTGGCAAATAAAAGCAAATTTTTGATAGTTGTAGCATAGCAAATACACAATCCTCTATCTATAGATAGATTGTGACGATCTACTGCAGCATAGCTTCTGTTATAATTAGGCTTGAACTAACAACTATTTCCAACAAGTCTTTGTGGCCTAGTGGATAGTGCATTGGACTCTCGTGTACGAGGATGTGGGTTCGATCCCCACGGGCAGGCCAACAAATTTTTTTTAGTATTTAATATTAAAATATTAAATTTTCTTGTTGTAATAAGCACTAGCAACAAAGAAATCATCAAATGTCCAAGAAAAAATCTGTCGAAAATTTTTCAGATTTCACTTCAAGCAAATCACAGAACGAGGAGTAAAAAGCTTCGCTTCAAAAACTTTACTTCTCTCGTGTGTCCAACGACGCACCTGTGTTTTTCCAAACTTTGTGTGGGATTAAATCACTGTGCACCGTATTCACTTGATATGGCTCCGGCTGCCTTTCTTCTCGAAGTGTTAAAACTGTTTCCAATCGAAAGAAGAGAAAAGAGAATTCGTTGCGAGAACTCAAGTCGATTCCTGAAAATGCGTTGGAAAAATGTTTTGATTTTTAGATTATTTGTTGATATAAGTGAATTACTTCGGAAGGGGCCTACTTTGACGACGATACAATAATTTTGCATAAATAGTAAATATTTTGTGTTTAATTGATCAATTCCAATTGACAAAAACACTGATTGGACCTTATCAGTGTGGCTTTCGACCTGAAAAGACCACCATAGACCAGATTTTTACGCTACGACAAATCCTGGAGAAAACCCACGAAAATCAAATTGACACACACCATCTCTTTGTCGATTTTAAAGTTGCGTTCGATAGCCCGAGAAGGGATTTGCCTATACGCAATAATGTCTGAGTTCGGTATATTTTTTTATTTTTTTTATTTATTTATTTTAGAAGCATTTGTACAATAAGAACTACGTTCTTTTATAGTACGACATAAAATAAAATAAAATAAACTAAAATGATTACAACAAAAACGTATATTATATTACAATAATAACAACGTATTAATTAATTACGCATACAGGTTATTCATGATTTCAAGTGACAACATACATTAATCAAAGTATACCTGCAAAGTTGATTAGACTTTGCAGAATGACGTTGAGCAACACACGCAGCTCCGTCAAGATAGGAAATGACCTCTCCGAAATTTTTAATACCAAAAGAAGTTTCAGACAAGGCGATCCACTGTCTTGCGATCTCTTCAACATCATCATGAAGGGGATCGTACGAAAGGACCGGAGTGCATCGTAATGGCACCATTTTCTACAAAGGCGACCAGCTCCTTGCTTACGCTGATGATATTGATATTGTCGGCAGAACCAAGAGAGATGTTACCGCTGCTTTCACCGCTATCGAAAAGGAATCAGCCACAGAGGGTTTGACAATAAATGAGGGTAAAACAAAGTATATGCTGTCTACAAACAAGGGAGCGCGGTGTCTAGACTCCCACGTTTCATCCGGCAGCTATAACTTTGAAGTAGTCAAGGAGTTTGTATACCTTGGCACCGCCATTGATAACAACAACGAAGTCAGCCTGGAGATAAAGCGAAGAACAATAATTGCTAATAGCAACTAAGTTCTATAGCCCTCTCTCGATCGACAAAACTAACACTCCACAAGACGCTCGTTCTACCTGTGCTGCTTTATGGCGCTGAGGCATGGGTAGTTTCGCAAACTGACGCAGCCGCTCTGGGGGTGTTCGAGAGAAAAGTTCTTCACAAAATCTTCGGTCCTGTTCTAGTCGGCGATGACTATCGCATCCGAATGAACCACGAGCTGTATGAGCTCTACGAAGACATTGACGTAGTTCGGCGTATAACTGTGCAGCGACTACGCTGGCTGGGTCATGTCCATCGTATGGGCGACGAAGCTCCAGCGAAAAAGGTGCTCGAGGCGAGGGTCGCTGGTCAACGACGACGAGGGAGACCATGCCTACGATGGATGAACCGCACTTGGTGTATCCGATTGAAGAAGGCACTCGCAAGGCAGATGCGACTGAGCTGATGAGGTCGGCCGAAACCCGAACACGGGTTGTTATGGCCACCTAACTAAGTAATTGACCAATTCCTGGTACTTTTTTGGCAGAATGTATAATCTCAAATATCTCTAAACGCTTAAGCGCTTGGTGCTATGTGATTTGTACAAATGCATCAATAGCATAAACCAACTATATTTGAAAATTGAAGGTCGAATGAAGAGTCAGTTAAGAGAAATACATATTTTTCATATTTCATATATTTTTCTTAGAGCTCGATTTTTTTTCCTTTTGTTATTTACGCGTACCTATTTACGAATGAGGGGTCAGTTAAAAAAAATGCATGTATATTATATTTCACATATTTTTCTTAGAGTTATATTTTTTGGTATTTACACGTACCTATTTGTTTTCATGATGGTTGTTTTGTCTGCGATACGATATTCTGAGAAGGGTGAGTTGACATTTGGAAGGTATGTTGTGATCTATTGTTATCGTTGTTTGTGTGTTGTTGTTATATTTTGATACAGATTTTTGTTCCAATTTTACCGTTGATATTTATATAAAATAATTTATTTTTATCACTTTATTTCGTTATAGAAGTGCGACAAGAAGCTGTTCAACAAGCTTTAGCTGCCTTGAAAAATCGAACAAAACCAAGTTTACCAATGCCATCAAAACGAAGTTCAGTTTTGAATTGTAGTCCTGAAAGAAACATTGATGCATCTGGTATAACAATATCAGCCATTAAAAAAATAGTTTTGAATATAAAATCTTGTATATTATTAGATTCAAGTTCTGACGAAGACTATTTGGAACAGGATGGAACTTCACCAAACAGAGAATATAATTATCCTCGTGATCATGTGAATTCTTTTTCTGAACAAATTGTTAAACCGCCCATTCGAGACTCATCAGTTGGAAAAGAAATTTGTAATAAAAAAAAAAATTTAGAACGACGACCACCACAAAATCTACCACCAATGGTAAGTACAACCACACAATGTTTATCGTCATGTTTTTATATGCCTGTATAGTAATATTTATTTTTTAAACTAATTAATATTTTATAAACTAGCAGTCTACAGTTATTAATAAAGAGAGTAAAGACGCTTTTGTTACTCTTTGAATGAGTGTTCAAATGTTTAGTCAATCGCCTTGCGTTCAGAAATAAACAAATTTTGATCGCTCTACACTGTGTTTATCCGCTTTCACTCTCACTTTTGCGGTTTTTTGGCAGTTTCTACTGAAAGCAACAACAAAAACCTTTGAATGCCTTTCAAACGATCACCATGTAACATTAGCCCTTAAGAAAATGAATGTCAAACGATATTAAAAAATTTGTTTTTATTTTCTTTTGTGTTGTTTTGATTTGATTTGTTTAACTTGCGCGAGGCTCATCTGTTTTTTATGTTGTGCTGCGCTAGCTGAGCAGAAAAGGGAAGAGTAGAAAACAACATGGAGTTTATTGAAATTCTCGCAATACAAACCCGTGAAAAGAAAACAATTAAGCAATTCGTGGGATAGGAAATGATTGCTTAAAAACTTAACACTTTAATTAACCAAATTTATTATTAAAATTTCGAAATAAAAATACCCCTATGCTGTGCTGAGCACAAATATGACATTTTAAAATTTATTAAAAATCGACCCAGTGCTTTTGGGGTTTATCTGTAAACAAAAATTTGCAATTCAATTTTATATAATAGTATAGATATGGCAATCTAGTGTAACAAGATTAATATCTTTTAATCAGGGCTTGGAAATAACTCTTAAAAAATAATTTTATTAAGTTAAGTCTTACTGTTAACTTTTTCATTCAATTATAAAAGTTAAAAACTAAAATTTTTAATTAATGTACGGTATTGTGCAAAAGCTAAGCTACTGACCCTATCCAATTGCATTTAGTCTCGAATTTTTTGTTATTATTCAGAAAATAAAATAAAAAGGGTTTAACTTTAAAGCTTTATAATTGTAAGTACATTTGTTAAAAAATAAAAAAATTTTACCTTTAGTAACGGTTTAAACAAAATCAAAGACAAAATATACTCCATAAAAGACTGTGCAAAACCTTATGCCGTGGTTACGCTAGCCAAACGTGATTGCCGAACAGTTTTTGTTGTTATTATTTCACGTGCAAAGTGAGAAATTACCTTTTTCTCAAATTCATTCTCTTACTCTAGAACTCAACAGTTTTGATTGCTGATTAAAACAACAAACATGCCGAACTTTGCGGTGGTGCCTGCAGTAATTTTCAATAATAGCATCAAAAAAGTAGCAAAAAGCAACCCTAAAAACAAAAAGCAGGCATTGAGAAAAACTTAAACAGCATGTGTGAGCATACATTTTCAGTATTTATTGTTGCTTTAAATAAACATTAACAATTTTGTGCCTTCACAAGTTTACTACAAAAAAATAGGCTTAAATCAAATTGCAGAGTAATTTCCATCAGTTGGTATTGCTGTGTTGTATGAAAATTAATATATTTTATTTAGGAATGGCATTTAGTTGAAGTCGCAGTTTTATCGAAGTGAAAAAAAGTGTATTAAAAAGTGTATACATAAAAAAAAAAGGATTGTTTATTTTTTGTTTTGGCATATTATAACATAAATGCAACTGTGCAGCAAACAGAAGTATAACCACCAAACAAACATTTGAGCGAAGAGAATAAATAAACGAAAATGAACACCAAATGTTCGGCAATCGTGTTTGGCTAGCATTTTAACAACGATTTGCTAATGTGATAAATTGAAAAATAATAGGAATTAATTATGGTATTTTATTCATTGCCCGTTGTGTTATTTGCTCAAAAAATAAACAAAAATAGTAAAGGAAGTAGTGTAACTTTATATTCAGATAAAAACTTCAGCACAACACGTTATTTTACTTTTTAAGATAGTTATGTAAAGTTATACAGCATCAAAGAATTATTTCTTCCAAGAAAAGACTGTGTCAAAATATTTGTCTAATATAGAGTAGTTATAAGGTGACATAACACTTACATATAATCCAACTGATTAGTAATCTTATAGAAAACAGCTTTTTCAATGATGAATGGTTGTCCATTGACTTGTTGAACTGTGATTAATACTTGTATAAAGCAATATAATACTTAATCGACATTTCAAAGGATCTTTTAAAAACGCACGAAAAGTGGTATTGAGTTAAAACTTACTTTTATAATTTCAACAGTGGCTTCAACCACGAAACTGCACATTTAAAAGTTAATTTTAGACATAACAACATTTTAGAAATGGAAATTGTTCATTAAGCTGAGAAATCCTAAATTTTAAATTAGTGGAAATTAGTGGAAGTTTCACTACAACAAAGATACATAATACAATCAAAGTTGAAAAAGGAGGTGAACAACATTTTAAATAACTATTTTTAATTTATTGAAACTATTTTTAGACTTTAATCTCGTCTAAAATATTGCCAGGATAATCAAACGGCTATGAAATCTTATACTCTTTAAAATAATAATAAATTCGTGACAATATTATAGCGAGCATGGTAACAAACATTTGAAACCATTATTTAAAATCTGAGAGAATTAGATCCTCAAAGTAGTTCTAGAGTTATCATACTAGTATCGCCTGTGCCCGAAATTTAGTCATATCAAAATCGGCTTTTCTTTTGCTTTTTTGCTGAATGCACCAACCCATAGCCTGAACAAAAGTCACGTCTTCAGCCCGACACAACAATTGAAAATGCATTGACGTTTGTCAAACAAAATAATCTATTAAGTAGAAATGAATTCTGTTCATGCAAAGAAATTGATAATAAACCTACCCACGCCTTCTTTATTCTGTCAGTTGCAGATGACGAGCTTACAACTGTTATAATTCTAATTTGTG
The DNA here is from genome assembly GCA_914767935.1 of Coremacera marginata. Taxonomy (NCBI): domain Eukaryota; kingdom Metazoa; phylum Arthropoda; class Insecta; order Diptera; family Sciomyzidae; genus Coremacera; species Coremacera marginata. The sequence goes on from OU612047.1 coordinate 102,378,580, forward strand.
GGCCGATAATGTTCTCGTTGCTGAGTTTAAGCCTAAGAACAGGTCTCGAAGGACAACACCAGCCAACTTTTAGGCCCAAAAAAATTAAATAGGCTATCCCTTTACTATCAAAATGTAAGGGAATTACGTTCAAAGACGCGAGACATATTTTTGTCAACTCAGAACTTCCCTGAGGATATTATCACGTTAACTGAAACTTGGCTGAATGGAAGCTGTAGTGCGCTCCAAAGTAAACATTTATATAACATTCCAAAGTAAACATTTTGATATCCTGTATCAAAACATTCGCGGCATTAACACTAAATTGATACATATATTTGATATGAGTCACAACATTCGATATGATATCATTGCTTTCAGGTAGACTTGGCTAAAACCTAACACTTTAAATTCTGAAATTCTGTGTAATAAATTTAATATATATCGTAAAGATAAAAACTCCATTCCTGGGAATTGTTCTAACGGTGAGGGTGTGTTCATTGTGGTCAAATCAACACATTTTTCACAAGTAGATGTCTTAGAAGCTGCAGACATAGAATTTTGTTGTATTCATGTAAAGTACAGTTCCTTAAGTCTCTACATTACATGCTCATATATCCCTCCCTTTTCTAACTAAGAAGTTTATAGAAAACATTTGCTTTCTATTAGTAAAGTTTGCCTACAGCTGCATCCTAATGATCATATTTTAATAACTGGTGACTTTTACCTACCCAATGTTTCTTGGAACTGCTGTACCGAAAATTCTTCTATATTTTTACCTTCGTCAGAAAGTTCATTAGACAATTACTTTTTAAATGAGCTTTCAAGTCATCGTCTTTTCCAACTAAACAGTCACTTGAACAAAAATTACCGTGTGCTCGATTTGGTATTTTTTGATGAGAGCAATATTTCCTCAGTGTAAAGGTCCGATCCCCTGGTTACTCCCGAAGATTCTCACCATCCGATCATAGAAATCAGTCTAAATTTTCTTTTAACTTTAAGAAAACTAATTATGTTATTTTGAAAAATAGTTTCTCCAATACACATTGGCCATCTATACTGAATCTTAATACAAAATGTTTATCGTCACAGAATCTAGATGATGCGATAAATGCGTTTAATACAACGATCATTGATTGCTTTCAAAGATCTATTCCTCAAAGAGAAAAGCTTCTATGATTTCGGGTGTGGTATACTAATGAATTAAGAATATTGAGAAACTTGCAATCGAAATATTATAAAAAATATCAAGTAACACATAACATATTTGATTTTGGTTTATACTTCGACTAAATACAGTTACCAACAGCTGTGCAAGCAATCCTATAATATCTACCTAACAAAAGTAAAATTAAACATTAGGTCTGATGCAAAATTATTCTGGAGCTTTGTAAATACTATACGCAAGATTGATTTTTTATCCTTCTTTTATGAAATATAATAATATTGAGTCCGATAATGGTAATAGTATTTGTAATCTTTTTGCTGACTTTTTCAAGTCGACTTATTCATCATCTTCTTTTGATAATGGGAACTATCCCCATAATGTTCGATCTGGAGATATTTGTCTCCCAATAGTTGATACCAATACATTTTTATCATTCTTAAAAAATCTTTAAACTTTATATAAGTGTGGTCCCGACAACATACCCTCGTGCATACAAAAATACTGCTGCGAAGAACTAGTAGCCCCTATAACTTCGCTTTTTAATTCTTCTTTAAAATCTTGCTATTTTTCTGCTGTCTGGATTGTGGAATTGCGAAATTAAGTGCTTTGCCTGAACTTTTTGAAGCAATTTTTACATCACAATTATCACATAGTGTTAAGTCTTTGGTGTCTCCATGCCAACACGGATTCCTTTCTGGAAAATCTACTGTTACTAACCTACTTGAATTTACATCAACAACTATAGAAAATGTTGGGAAAGGTTTTCAGACTGATGTTATCTACACGGACTTT